>CM032643.1:23625001-23924880 GCA_019097785.1 Fraxinus excelsior | reverse complement strand
TTTTTGTTTCTCCTACTTCTCTAAGCACATTATCAGACAAATGCAGAAAAATCGAACTCCATGCAATTTCATCTTGTTCAATCATTTTATCAGAATCCATATCATCAGACCATGACTCATCAATGGCTTTTGCACACTTTTGTTGAAGTAAAAAAGCTTTCGTTTTTTTTACGCCAGAGACTAAAGTCTCATTTATCATTAAAAATTTCCAGTTCAAATTTAGAAGAAGGCATAATGAAAGTTTGAATGACTGGCTAACAAAATCAGATTAGGCAGAGCAACTAGCAGGGTATATAGTGAGTATAATTCAAAATTGTCAACATTTCAGAGACAGAATATGAATTATACAACCAGCATACTATATATACTCAATTCAATGATTTACAGATTCAATTTCATGCAAGAACCTCAACAATTCATGTAACAATTTACAAGATTTTGCACTAATGATCACAATTTCAATATACAGTATTAAAAAAAAATACAGAAACGTTTTAAATCAAGAGTCAGACCAAAAATCAAGATTTAAGCCACAATTGCAGACCACAGTCAATAGCATAATCATTAATCAGTGCATCAAATGTAAAATTGGAATGAACTCACCAAAGGTTCTAAGTTAGGGTTCAATAAATCAAATCAACACTTGAATAAAAAATGAGCTGGTTACTATCGCCCAATTTCCAGACCCAAGAATCGCGACCAACGCTCTGATACCACTGTAGAGATTCAACGACTCCAAAATTAGCCACAACAAACATTCAATCAACAAAAATAAATGTAAGAAACTGAAAATAACGAAAGAACACGAGAGATTTTTCGCCCTAAGGCAAGAGGTTCGGATTAAAAATCCTAATCCCCTTTTGAACTTCCGCCAACTGGAAGAAATCACTTCATTAACCAATGATAAATGATTGTTCTTCAATACAACCACCAATTTGCAAAGAATCACACAAGATTCATCAACAATCTTGAAACCCCTCTCCAACACTAGACTCGGTATCCACTCAAGAATACAAAACAATAGCTTACTACAAATCACCTAAGAGATGTACTAAGACTATATAACAATTGATTCACAAAAGAATCTTTGATTTAAAGTCCACAAAGTTGAAATCTGTAGAGAGAGGACAAAGAGTTCGAAGAGAGAGAGAGAGAGAGAGAGCTGCGTGAATGAAAGAATGAATTTGCCTTCCAAATTGATCCAGGCCTAGGTATTAAAAGAGAAGTCTCACAAGGCCTCCACTTAATAAAGTAAAGTCCAGCCCACAACCACATTTCAGCCCATTTTCAGTCTAGCAACCCAAGTCATCATTGTGCCACTTTTCTCCACAAATAGTATTATTCATCTAACAATTTAAGTTTACAGTTTAGGAGACACGTAGGTGTTTTATTACTAAATTACTAAAAAGGTCCCTTCCCTTCCCTTCCCTTCTAGGTGGTTTGCCCAAGTGGTTAAGGGGAAGACTTAAGATCTTCAGCACATAAGTGTGCGTGGACAACACCAAACAGTACAGTGCCAATGCCACTAACTATATAAAATCAGGGGATGGTCTCATCACTGCAAACAGGTTATTTTGACATATATTGATGCTTTTTACTAGAGAAAAACCAGCCACAAGATTCTGGCAGAACTAAACTTTATTGCAAAAGAGGCATCCAAATGACCTACAAATGATCATCACTACATAGAAGGTAATGTAACTTGAGCTTTGTTTTATTGTATTTCATCGACCAACTTGCATTAAAGTTAGGAAAATGCTGAAGGTACCTGGGCGTTTACACGCCCGGTTACCCGTCCTCACATAAGTGAGGGGCCCACCGCGAATATAATAATTCTGCCCCCCTATTGTGAGGGGGGCAGTGGGACCAGGTAATCGGGCGTGTAAACGCACGGGTACCTATAGCAAAGCCCTTAAATTTAATACTATTGCTCAAAACTAGGAAGAAAAAATAAGTCCAAAACTCCTTTTTAATTCTTGAAACAAATTATCAAAAGGATGTACTAGAAAAAGGAAATTTTGATCTGGTAAATTGCCGCAAAAAGAAGCACAGTATCAATATAGAGTGTCTGACTAACTTCTTGCGATAATAGAAAAATATACCACCTATCATTATATGACAGCTATTTCTTCAATTCCTTGGAACGTACTCGAGAATCTTTAGTTTCTTGAGTAACATTCGAGCATTATAGAAACAGACAAATGCATATAATAAATGTTACAAATAACACTTCGCACCGCGAGAAAACTCCGCACTTGGTGCGGAGATTCCACTCCGCATCCGTGTGGAGTGTTCATTCCATGTGCGGTGGTGTCCGATAGGTTGAGGCTCGCTCACTCTACACCTTCAAAATTACCCTAAGTTTAAACTATTTTCTTTTCTTTCTGGATTTATTTACATATAAGTTTTTATTTCGATTGTGTCACCGCCTTATTTACATATTAGTTTTTATTTCGATTGTGTCACTGCCTCATGGCAACGTGACGACAATGAAATCAACTGCATCAGGCGGTCCAAATTTTTCAACTCCAGTTGGGTGTTTGCGACGTCTCTACCTCTTAGGTATACGTTCATCTTCAAGTTTGTCATATATTCCTTTCGAGATGCTCAACATTTCGCAGTATATTTCTTTTCATTTTTCTCATAATTTTTGTTAATTGTATTCCATCCTTTCCATTTAGGACTGAAGTCGTGGTTGACCACTGCCTTAGGCCGATTCGAAAGTAGCTGAGAAGGTTCTTTCATTAATTTCAAATCCAAATCAAATTAATATTCACGAAAAATAAAAGCGGATCAACTGTTACATTCATTCATATATCCAAATTTCGAAAAGTAGTTGAATTCATTCATTTGTTTAAATTCATTAATTTAACTAATTATAAATCAGTAACTTTCGACCGAAAAAAGTTAACGATGGAATTTACCCGTTGAGACAGCCTCTCAAAGTGACATTGTTGAGAATTTGATGTAAACTAGAAATGTCAGTAAATATATACTATTTATACCCAATTTGTCGAGTTGACTCTTAATTTTTTTTAAACCCGTTCTCCTTTTAATTGATAAGAAATTTAGTGCATTTTTTATTTAATTGAAAAGTTATAGGTTCATCATGGTTAAAATTAATTATGAAACCTTGATGTTCATGAGCGTTTCACAAAGGAGTTCGGTGAGGAAGGTTGAGAAAGTCGAGGTGCATAGATTGCTACTATTCATGCAATTGCTGGCATTTGTATTTTATGTGTTTCTACTGTGTTCAAGCATAAAACCACCTCTTGAGGCAGGACCCCTATATCGAGCTGGAAAATGAGCTGACAATTCTCAAATCGCCTGCTTTAATTTGTGTACAAACGTCAAGAATACTGCCGGAAAACAATGTTAATGTTTATGGATGTGTAATTCTGGTTGCAATTGAATTGTATCGAAGATCTGTTCCATCATAACTAAGCTATGTAGCCTTTGATTTGTTCACTTCCTATGGGATGGCAACTGCACAAGTTCTTTTCCATGGACATATTAAGGAGCCCTACCTTTTTCTTTTTTGGTTGTGTCAAAATGCTATGTTTGTCCCTGCAATGATTTAGTATTTTTTTCAAGACTTTTATAAGATAAAAAATAAATTTGATGAAGATGAGGTCGGTATAAAAGATTCGTGAATATTTGGAACATTTCTTTTCTGAGCAAAAGATCCATTTGAAAATAGTGTTCAACCAATTACGTATCAATCAATTGGTTCGTTAACAATAGAAAAATTCATCAAAGAGTTGTAGGTATTATTGCAAGACAATCGATTTGAGTGCCAGATACTTAATTAACATTTAGAACTTTTCACATTGATAGATTATTCAAGGTGAGTATAGCAAGGTCGCTATGAAATAAAAGTACATCGAACCCATATAAAATTTCCACCTGAGTTGATTGTATTCATTGAGCCAATAAACACTACTTTTTGGATGGATAAAAGTTTTTTAGGGGTTTCAACGTTGGTTGAGCATAAAGTTTTGTACTTGATTCTGATCGAACACAAATTTCAATTCTTGATAAGAATATAGTTGTGAAATTTTTCTTGATAAAAAAGACATTTTTGACCGTCAAAAAGAGTTCCGAGTACTTTTTTTACTTTTTGCACTAGATCGAGTATCTGATTTGAGGTCAAGAAATAACTTTTTAGTTTTAACTGAATTGTGGTGTGCACTCTCCATTTTTAGTTCGATTTGTGTCAATTTCTATAGTTTTTTAATGGGCAAATTTGTTATTATTTGTCTGTAAGAATTGGTCCTATTTTTGTCAGGATTCAGCGACCTTTTTATGCAATAACAGTAAATGGGGCACAAAAGAATTGGTCTTTCGTGTGTTACTCTTTAGCCAATTAACTCAAATTTCAACTAGAAGCTATACGAATTTTAATGAAAAATAAATAAATAAATAACGAAGAGAAGAATGTGACCTTCAATTTAAGAATTCATTCTCTAAATTTAGAGTTAATAATATAACCTTTGGTCATTTCATTTAGTTCAACGGGAATGTTTAGGTCCCGTTGGCAAGACTTTAAAAAAGTCTAAAGCTGCCATTAAGATTAAGAAACTGATTTTAAACATGCTTAGCTAATTTTCCAAATAGTATTTTGTCTGACTTCCTCATAAAACTTTTCTGCATGAAGTAGAAGTCTATAATGTGGATTGTATATATATCTACTTTCGACTCTACTCCAACAATTTCCATTTCAGCGGAAAAAAAATGAGCTTAATATACTGTCTATTGTCATTTAATACTACATGTTAAACATCAGCTCGTTGTACATTAACATGCTTTTATTTTAATAAAATTAACTCCATAAACAAGATTATAAATTATAATCCAGATAATATCTCGTATTCCATAATCCAAACGGAAATGAATGATAAGTAGGGTTCAAACAGAAGCCGGCTTAAAAATTCCAAGCCAAAAACAGTCAAAACAACAAACTGATGCTTGTGTTCTTTTACTAAGCCGGCTTAATATCAGTATTCAATACACTCAAATTTTGTCTATAAAAACCCATATAATTAGCAGTTTCTAATATGCCTTTTTTCATTAATCATTTTTTTTCTTGGCTCTGATTTTGTTGTTTAGATTTGCATTAGTACATGGAGCCACCCACAATACAAAGGTACTGCATGCATGAGCCTATATAAATTTAGTTCGAGTATAGTATCTTATACTTGAGTCGGGTAAAAGATCCGTGCACATATTATGATTTTATAGCTACGTAAATCGTAACTTATACTTGAGTCGAGTAGAAACCCAAACACATACTATAATTTGACATCTATAGATCGATAGAGTGTTTGGTACATGAATTATATTGCACTGGATAGTACTTTAAAAAAGAAAAATCATTCATTATATGTCCAATCTTGTCTACTACTATATCCAATATAACAAATTATCCTTCAAAGTTAAAGTACTAAAAGTTCTTTTGCATGCTTATTAGTAAGGTGGATAATCTTTATTTTTCACAATCTTGCAGCATTACATTGTCTACATGGGGCACAACTCCCAACACCTCAACTCAGAATCTGCCATCAAGACTAACCATGAAGTGCTGGCTTCGGTCATTGGAAGGTATCATGCAATTTTCAGAAATCATATTCTGGTATGTTGTTATTCATTGCTTGTCTGGTAAGGTGAGTTGTAGAGTGTGCACGAACTTATTAATAACCAAAACAAGCTGAAATTCTGTTAGCTGAAATGTCATATCCTATCCAGTACTGTGGTCTGTGTACCAAACAAGAAACTAAAATGCCAGTGAATTTGTTTTCAGCCATGATGGAGTACAAGATGCAGCACTTCACCATTATACAAAAACTTTCAGCGGCTTCTCTGCTATGCTAACACCAGATCAAGCTGCAAAACTTACAGGTGCCCTCTGATAACTCGATGGTCTAATAACACGTGCAAGCAGATGTGCGATAAACCCGTTTGCAAAGGAACTGCTTGTGGTTGTGCTACTAATAAATACATTAAACATGCTAAAATTAAAATTATCTGGTATGATTGAAGAACAATCAAATTACAAGACTTCATATAGATGTCCCTTTACCAAGACAGCGATAATGATTCTGTATTGTCTAAAAAACTCATATACAACCTCATTAGTTCATGAAATTCGTAAATTTTCACATATAACCTAGGTTGCTATTCTTTCAAGTACAATTACTACAAAATATACAGGAATAATAAGAAAACAAGTAGCCTACTCTAGTTTTGATTGTTTCATTGATTGCAGAGCACGATTCAATTCTGTCCGTGTTTGAAAGCAAGACAAACAAGATCCACACAACACACTCGTGGGAATTTCTGGGCTTAAACAGATTGCAACGAAATAATCAACTATCAACGTACTCAACATCCGACATAATTGTTGGTGTCATTGACACTGGTAAAGTCGATATTTAATATTGTTTGAACCTTCTAATGCTGTTGAATCAACCACTATAAAATCACACCACCAATTATCTTACCTACAGGAATTTGGCCTGAATCAAAGAGCTTCAACGGCTACGGATTAGGACCTGTGCCCGCAAAATTCAAGGGGGAATGCTCAGCTGGAGAGAATTTCACATTGTCCAACTGCAACAGGTAGCCATGACTGCCTAACCGCATGATGTATGATAAGCATACTTCAGAAAAGTTGATATGCTACTTTCTGAATTCATTTTCAGAAAAATTGTGGGAGCCAGATTTTATTCAACAGGGTTTGAAGCAGAAAATGGTCCTCTAGAATCATTTGGTCTTACCTTTTTCCGATCTGCACGAGATGGTGATGGGCACGGAACCCATACTGCCTCCACTATTGCAGGCGCACCAGTTGACAATGTTAACTTATTTGGAGTAGGGACAGGCACTGCGAGTGGAGGCGCAATAAGTGCTCGACTTGCAATCTACAAGGCTTGCTGGTTCAATCTCTGTAGTGATGCAGACGTTCTTGCTGCTTTAGATGATGCTACTAATGATGGAGTCGATATTATATCCATGTCTCTCGGACCAGATCCGCCCCAACCTATCTACTTTGAGAATGCGATTTCAATTGGAAGTTTCCACGCGTTTCAAAAAGGAATTGTGATTTCTGCGTCAGCCGGGAACAGTTTTTTTCCAAGTACTGCAACTAATATTGCTCCTTGGATCCTAACTGTTGCAGCAAGCACCATGGACCGTGAAATTCAGACTAATATCTACCTAGGAAATTCAAAAGTCATAAAGGTAATTGATTGATAATAATTTACTTTATTCACCTAATTCAAACAAAGATTTCTGTTACTGATTTACAAGGTCCATATGTTTAGGGCTTCAGTATAAATCCACAAAACATGGAGAGCTTTTACGGTTTGATAGCAGGGAGCATGGCATCGGCTCCTGGAGTAACCCCAAAAAATGCTAGGTGGTTTTTTTTGTTTTTTTTTTTTAAGAAAACTTTGGCTTCACTCTCGATACATGCATACTCAAGGAATATCATCATCCCTGCCAAAACTTTTTACATGCCTCTCTTAATCATGTCTGAAGTACAACGTGTCCTTCGGTCCTTTAATAGGACTTTACACATCCACTAATTCCATTAATTATTTACTTGTTCTGAAATTTCTATGTTTTTGTATCTTTCCCTTTCAGTTTCTGTAAGAACAATACCTTAGATCCCAACTCGATTAAGGGGAAGATTGTTGTCTGCACACTTGAGATACTCACTGATAACCGCAGGGAGAAGGGCATTATTGTAAAACAAGGTGGTGGTGTAGGGATAATACTCGTTGATCCACTTGCCAAAGATATCGAAATTCAGTTTGTACTACCAGGTACCTTGATAGGTCAAGAAGAAGGAGCAGAGCTGCAAGAATACATGACTGCACAGAAGTAAGTTGAATTTTTATCTCATTTGAAGAGAAACAACCAATTTGTCAAATATTAAATACAAAGAGATGTAACATTTACTATTTAATTGTCAAGCAGTAATAATACTAATTTGGTCGTTACAGGAATCCAGTGGCAAGAATATACCAAACAATTACAGTTTTGCCCACTAAGCCAGCCCCCGAAATGGCAATGTTCTCATCAATGGGTCCAAATGTTATCTCTCCAGATATAATCAAAGTACATACTTGAACCTTTTGCAATTTCTCCATCGGAAATGCATTTGATGAGCTTCACAGTGAATATGAACAATAAAAATGAGAGAGAAGGCCATTGTATTTTTCTTAATTTCATAAAGAGAAATTTCACATACCTGAATGCAACAACCTTGTCTTCTGATTTCAGCCCGATATAACTGCACCTGGAGTGAATATTTTGGCAGCATGGTCTCCAGTTGCTACTGATGCTACTGCTGGTAGATCCCTTCACTACAACATAATCTCTGGTACTTCCATGTCTTGTCCACATGTTTCTGCACTAGCTGCCATTGTAAAATCCTCTAATCCTTCATGGAGCCCAGCAGCAATAAAGTCTGCAATAATGACAACAGGTAACTTTTGATGATTACAAAACAGATTTACATAATACATCCATTAACTCGTTTTCATGTAAGCATGACTGTTTTGGAACAGCAACATTTCATGATAACACTCAGAGCTTCATTAGAAGACATCCAAATGACACTCAGACCTCACCTTTTGACTATGGATCCGGGCAAATAAATCCAGCTGCAGCAATTAATCCTGGTTTAGTTTATGATTTTGATTCTACCAACATTATTGATTTCCTCTGCAGCACTGGGGCAAATCCTGCTCAGCTGAAAAACCTTACTGGTGATACGATGTATTGCAAGAACACCCCCACATCCCCTTATGATTTCAACTATCCTTCAATTGGGGTCTCCAGTATGAAAGGAAATCTGTCGGTGCGTAGAACGGTGACATATTTCGGTAAAGGGCCAACTGTTTATAACGCAAAAATGGACTACCTGGCTGGTGTAAAAGCCTCAGTCATACCTAGTGAGCTCAAATTTGAAAATACAGGGGAGAAGATGTCTTTTAGGATAGATTTTACACCCTACAAGACTAGTAATGGAGATTTTGTTTTTGGGGCTTTGACATGGACTAATGGGATCCACAGGGTAAGGAGTCCTATTGGTCTTAATATACTTTCAGTTTAGGAATCAAATTTAATCATATGTATTAAACAATTGTAAGTCTGAGATTACATATTTCAAGGGATGATACCTTTCAGAAGGAATTAAATTGTAACAGGCATTTCAATTATAACACCATAACCATACTAGCATGATCTACAAAACCTTTAGCTAACACCATATTTGGCATTTACCACCATCATTCAGATAAGTAATATTTTGCCCAATGACTAATGATGGATCTTTAACCGTATTATTTTTCGATAAAATTTCTTTCTTTCTTTCTTTTTTTCCTTAAAGCTACCTTCTTATGTTGAAAGTATGCATTGGTAATATTGACAATCCACTGGCAGATTTTACACGGGCATGTTTAACCAAACATACCCATAATACACACTAGTTCATGGATCGTGGAGTCTGATAGATGTCATCACAACAGCTTTTCTGTAGAAACTGTACTCTCAAATATGTAAATTTAAGCAATCCAAAAAACCAGACAGACCTTCAAATGCGTGTTTTGAGAGCAGTTCTAGATGATGGATGGTAATTTACATCTCTTAATCTATGAGAAACAAGACAACTGCTTAAAGTACAACATCTGTGAATGTATTCACCTGGATTCTGAAATGGAAACACTTTCATGTAAATATGAAGATAACCTTTTGAATTCTAGTTATGTTGGTGGCAACGTGAAGCCAAAAACCTAAACTTAAAACTGATAGTAGAAAGAGTCCACTGTTGTCATAGCAATGTGAAGAACCACAGAATTTCTTGTGGGAAACTAGGCAAGCCTAATATTTTGTGCCCAAACAACTGTGTTGTTTCTCCTTGTCCTTGTAAGCTTATTATTTGCATTGCTAATCTGTTTAAAAAAAAAAAAAAAAATGTGGAATCAGATTAGGAAAAGACTGCAGTTAAGAGGCATTATAATGTCTAAAGGACGGCTAATTGGCCCCTGGAAATACCTGAATTCTTGGTGTGGACCATCACTTGAACACAAGGGCAGGCCAATCCTGTAAAGGATACTCAAAGTAAAGCTTAATTAACAAATAGTGCTTGGGGTGGATTCCGAGGCAGGTCCTGGGTGATAGTGGACTTGATTGTGTCCCTTCTATTACCTGCACGTTTTGATAGACTTGGTTGCGTCACTGTACACCAGTGATTCCCTTGACCATTCTAAGGGTTTGATCATGCCTCTGCTACTAACTACGACTTTTGGGAGAATTGATTGTGTCACCCTACATTAATTGGTGTCCGAGCTAAAGTTCTACCAAAAGGAAGGGAAAATGAAGCAGAGCATTACTTGAACACGAGGGTAGGCCTATCTTGTAAGGGATACTTGAAGTAAGGTCCAAACAAATAGTGTTTGGGTGAATTCCAGGGTGGGTGAATTCCAGGGTGTTCTCCTGACTGATAAAGTGCTTGATTGTATCTCTCCTGCTAGTTGCAGTTACCACCGGAAAAAAAAAATGCTGTGTCGCCTTGCATCAACTCTTCTTTCACTGAAAGAGGCTGGGTTTTGCAATCCATTCAAATGTCACCAGTAGTCCCCACAGGAGCACAAGCCTTCTCTAAAGTGATGAAATCGATTTAAGTCCCTGACAACAATTTCTCTTCCTTCTATTTTTGATATAAGCTTAATCACTGTGTGACAATCACCACAAACTCTAAGATTCTTCATGACCTGAATTGGGACACCAGGAGATGTAGAAATTAGTCCGAAAGCAATAGCCAACCTCTCACTGTGCTGAGAAAGAATGGCTTCTTTATGCTCTTCTTCAATATCATGGAGTACATAATTTGTATCCGGTCGATATCCTGCATCCCTTAATGGAGTATTTAATTCTTCAAGCTTCATATAAATGTGATCTGATAAAGGATGCGAAGCATCGCCAGCCACAAAAGAGTAGGTCTTGTTCTTAATCTCAATCCAGCTATATCCTGTTTCCTTTTTAACTTTTTTCTCATCCATCAGTTTTCTCACCTTTGCCCTATCTTGCCACTTTCCACATACCGCATATAAATTAGATAGCAAGACATATGAAGCTGAATCCTGTGGTTGAAGTAAAATGAGTTTTTCCGCTGCAAGTTTCCCCAGCTCTAAGTTTTGATGAACTCGGCATGCTGACAATACAGTACGCCAAATAGTTGCCCCTGCATGGAAGGGCATCCCTTCGATTAGAGTCATAGCTTTATCCATCATTCCAGCACGGCCGTACAGATCAACCATGCACGAATAGACCTCCATTGTAGGAGGAATGTGAAGATCCTTTACCATCATATCAAAATATCTTTGACCTTCATTCACAAGTCCTGCATGAGTACAGGCAGAAATGACACCAATAAATGTTATTTCATCCATATCCATATTTCCCTTTTGCATTTCCTCAAATACCTTTAATGCCTTCTTCCCAGAACCATGTTGTGCATAACCTGATATCATCGAGTTCCACGAGATTAAGTCCCTTTCCTTCTGCCTCTTAAAAACTTCATTTGCACTTTCTATATTCCCTCTTTTTGCATACATGGTCACAAGAGCGCTGCTCACAATTACAGCATTACTATATCCTGATTTGATTGAGCATGCATGAAATTGTTTCCCTTGCTCTGTTGCTGCCATGGGTGAAGCACATGCATTGATTATACTAGAGAAGCTATACTCATTTGGCCTGACACCCTCCTTGGCCAATTGGCAGAAAACTCTTACAGCTCTCTCAGGGTCTCCTCCTTGGGCATATCCAGCTAACATCGCAGACCATGCAACAACATCCTTCTCTTCTATTTGTTCAAAAACTTTTGCAGCTTCACTAGTCTTTCCTATCTTAATATAAGCATCCAGTAACGCGGTTCCTACTGAAGCTGACTTCTCATAATTGATTTTTATGATTTCCGCATGCACTTGAAACAATGAAATCAAGGGATGAACTGTGAGTACTGTTGAATAAGTGAAATGATTTGATCTAAAGCCTTCTGTCCTCATTTGATAAAAGAGATCTACTGCCCGCTCTGGTCTGCCATTCTGTAAGTATCCCCCAATGATTGCTGTCCACGTTACCACGTTCTGGGCTCCACCCATGGTGGAGAACAACTTAAATGCATCGTCTGTTTCACCCACTTTCATGAAGGAGACCAGTAGAGCTGTTTGAATGTTATCATAATTTCCAAACCCGCTCTTAACAACTTGACAATGGATCTGCCTGGCAAACTTCACTTCCTTAAGGTTAGCACATAACTTAATAATCGTAGCAAAAGTTGTCTGCGTCAACTTTACATTGGCAAGCGTCATGCTATAGAATAGATCAAGGGCTTCCAACTCAAGCCCATTCATTACAAGACCTGCAATCATTCCATTCCAAGAAACCACATCCCTCCACCCCATTCTGACAAACACACCTTTAGCCTCTCTAATCATCCCACACTTAGAGTACATACTGACCAAAGAGTTTCCCACAGACCTAGTCAGCTCATAACCATTCTTAATAACTATGGTGTGCACAATAACTCCCCCCTCTATGGCTCCCTTATCCGCCAAAGCTCCAAGAATTGTCGCAAAAGTAAAAGGATTCGGCTCAATACCCTCCACTTGCATAACATTAAAAACTTCTATCACCTTATCAATAACACCCTTTTGTGCATAACCTGCAAGTAACGAAGTCCAAGTGACCACATTCTTCTCTCCCATCTCATCAAACACTCTTTTCCCATCATCTAAATTCTCATTCTTAATATACATATCAACAAGTGACGTGCCAACGCTAACATTTCCAAAAAACCCACTTTTGATACATTGACAATGCACTTGTTTTCCGAAAACACAATGACGAAAGCTTGCGCAAACTTTTAGTATACAGGAAAGGCTAGACCCGTCCACTAAAAAACCCAAGCCATGAATCCCTGCATAAAGATTTAACGCCTCTTGGTTAAGACCATTGCGAGAGTACTCAAAAAGCAAGTGATTATAATACGCAGTGTCTCTTTGAGGACAAATATCGAACGTGTTGTGTGCATTCTGTGTATGAGACGGAGCAACATGTTCGCCCAGTTTATCAGAATCAATGGCAATGGCATACGAGTGCAGGAAATGAAAAGTTTGGAATGGGTTTTGGAACTTGGATATAGTATTGAGTTTTCTTAACCTTGGAATCATGGTATGAGTTGTTCAACACCGTTGTGTGGGAGGCACTAAATTTTGAAATTTGGTGCCAACGGATGGGTCAAGTTATTATTTGACCAGTGCTCTTGAGTTTGGGTCCTCGGGGAGAGGATTGAGGTGGGACCGCCAATCTCGCTACACACATCCGGATTTAACAAAATCTTTCAGTCATTTTTCACATCTCACATCCAACTCACAAAACGCCTCCACGTCCACGTCATCGATCTATCAACAAATACACACAAATAGCTTAATCTTTGTAATATAAATCCCCAACCCATTATTCTGATGGTAAGTTGGTCCACAAACTTCTAATCCTTCTTCACGATGAGTCAAATGATAAAAACCAATCAAGTTTATCCTAAGTTGTCAATTACCTAATTAGTCTACCATTCAACTCAAGTACCTTATGAACCAATAATATGTTATTTTCTCCATTTTAAATGATAGTGAGTTTTTGCTAAACCGTTGGTTCATCAAAAAACTGTTTATTTATGCTTTTGGAAGTGAAACAGTAATCGAAAAGCACAAGATAATAACTAAAAGTAAGACAAAAAATAACAAGAAAATAGTTATGATCTAAACCGCACGGGACAAGTAATGGACAAGAGAACAAAGTTAAATTCATGTTTCTCCAGCTTTAATCTTGCATTGCCTCGTCCCTATTATCCTATACACGGAAATGAAATAGTCATTCAACGTAAGCATTATGATACATGTCACAAGATTCGACTAAATTCTACAATCAACTGCCATCACCCAAGCTTGAAACCAGCGTAGCAAACAAAAGCACGCACACTGGTGAAACAAGATACTGTTCTTGTTAATTGGCGTGATCATTATGCATCCAAAACTACTCGTTGATTAACCTCTCGTATTTTAACTCATAAATATACACTACAAGCTGCTCTGTGCTTTGAACTCCTCGAGGGGCTGTGGAATTTGGCAATCGGAAGAAGATCCATCGCCTAACCCGATTGTGCATTTAATTTATGATGGAGAACATCTCATCCTCACTTTCATCTGACTTCTAAGATCCATGACACGCATTCTTCAAGTAGTTGAAATTTCTGATCCACGGCTACGTTCAAGAAAACTTGCATTTTGTTGTGGAACTCAGAGGAATCTTCCTTGCACCTAAATGATCCAGCACATGCACAGTGTTCAGATAAATGTGCAGCTTTGATTTGATTGCACTTAAGGCACACCAGGTCCTGAAGATGGAAGAGTCGTTCTCTCTGTCGTATAATCTGAAGAAGAGCATTCTCCATCACCTCACGATCATATGGTTGCCCACACTGAGGCACAGCACAACGCCATTCCTGAGCAATTAAGGCCCTATCACTGCACAAATCTAGATCTCTGCAGTCGTTGCAGTAACTGCTAACAGGATAGAGTGAGGAGATTAGCAGATAATAAGTAAAATTTTACGACTAATCACATATTTAAAGTTATTTCGAAAGAAAATAATCCATATAAAATCATTATTTTCACATTTTTCCTTGAAAAAAAAAATTAGTTCCGACTTACCTGCAAATGATATTTGGTAAAGTTAAGGACATTGATAAATTTAGAAATTCGGCCTCCGGAGCAAATTCCCTTATGCGGACCAATTTCAAAAGATTCCTTCTCATGATCTGCACAAATACAAGGCAGGAATAAAATTTCTCAGATGATGGTTGGATCAGACCTCTTTAGCTGAGTGCAACAAAAACACTATCAAATGAGCAAAAAAAATGAGGATTTCACACATAGGGCATGTTTGGGCCGTATTAAAATCTGATTTTAATCTAAGTCAAAGTCAAACAATCAATATCAACCACATCTTTCATGCGTCTCACATCTTTTCAACAATACATTTCAAAAACTTCTATCACAATCCACTTAAAATCTGATTTTAATATACACCAAACACCCTCATAATATAGAATCACTTCCATGTGGTATTGAATTCAGATAGAACTTGAAAAAATTTAGAGACAAGGACAGTGTAATAACATCCTAAAACGCCGAAAATCATAAGCTTGGGGAATTTAAGCATTAAAAAGGAAAATAGTGGAAATGATATAGAGAAAACTAGCATCAATAGTCAATGAGTAAGAATCCTCTTACCCACATCCATCAAAAATAAGTAAAGTGAGACATAATTTTCAGAGTCAATCTGTTTTAAAGTTCATATGAAATTAACATTCATGTTATAAAAATACAGATATCAATCTGAAAATGCTGATAATTTATAGTAAGACGGCAGGACTAGACATCATAGCTCCAACTTTACAGGCACACGATGCATAGCTCACCTCATAAGAAAATTGTAATATTAAATTTACTATGCCTAGGATGTGCAAAAATATGCATACCAGAACTTCATGCTGAACATTTTGGTCAAGAGCCAAAACTGCACAGATATACTTGATGAAATCCAGAGCAGGATCCCCCTTATGAATATTGTTAAAAGGTTGTGAACTTCCAGTTGAGATGGGATGGTCACTCTTGTGAAGACTTGGATCACATACAATTTTAAGAAGTTTGTCTGAGAAGTAAGATCCAATCTGCAGGACATACAATTACTTGAGTCAAGTTTAATTGGTCAGAGAGAGTTCATAAAACATATTTAAAATTATTGCAAGTTACTCTCAATTAATACCTCTTTCTTCAGATACGTGTTCATCTGTGATTCAAGAATTTCTGCAGTTGCAGCTGTGATTGATGGAGTGCACAAGTCGCCAATTGTATGAGCTCGGCTTGCAGCTTGTTCTCGTGCATACTTCCACGGCTCATATATAAATTCAGAAACAATCAAGATGAAATGATCCTGTATAAAATAATATTTCACAGTTGATTAGGCAGAACGCTCATAAAACATCACATAGATGATGCTAGCTGGGAGGCTTCAATTTGGAAAACCGTGGGTTCATTTACCTAAGTGAAGTTACCTAAGCAGGCAGGATCCCTTGTGAAACCCTACTATCTAGCTATACAAAGTCCCAAATAGAGTCGATCAGAGAAGACCATGGGATTAGATATGAAGCATCGCGGATCAGAATTCAGTGGTCTGTGAGAAATGAGAGTCTGATAATTATAGGCTAGTTGAGATTGGCTCAAATGGTTCAGATCTGGCAGTATTGGATGCTTCTTTTACTCTTTAATCTTAAAACTGTTTGTGATTCTAGTTGCAGTGATGATGGTGAATTTTATGTCCATAACTTTATTGCGATAGTGATCCTGGTTCCAGGCATGAGAAGCAATGACGGTTGCTTTCTTTAATAGGTATTGAGCTCTCATGGTAATGGAGGTCCAAAGAATGGTTGAAGGTGGCAGTCATAGCTACATTTCTTCCTCATGTTACAGACTCCTAAACCACTTGATCTAAAAGTTTAAACAGTTAGATGGAGCCACATTTATATTATTTAAGTATTGTCTTCAACATACCCCCTCACATGTAGACACGTTTACTTTTTTTTCCTTTAAAAGCCAAATACGTGGACAATTTAATTTAAGTGGGTGACGGGCTTGAACCCATGACCTTTGTGTGCTCTAGTACCATATTGAACCATTTGATCTAAAAGCTTAAGCCGTTAGGTTAGACCACATTTATATCATTCAAATATTACCTTCAACACAGGCTTATAGTGATTTTGACGATGGTTATAGAAAGGTGGCAATTGTGCCTTTAGAATTCATGATTCCAGTAATGGCAGGAACTTATATGCTTTATGGAGACTTCGAGGACAGATTTATAAATTCAAATGAAACCTCCGGGCACTAAGAACATCCAAGATTTTGATCCTCCAGCGATCAAGTCGTAAAAGCTATCTCTTATAAAATAAATTATAGACTGATGAGCTACCTGAGTTGCTTTAGGTAAGTTTTCTGCAATATTCCAGCTCGAGACAATTTCTACTCGAAATTCATCTGGGGTGCTTTCAATATTTACTTCTGAATTTTCTTCTGCTGATCTGTCCTTTAATCTAGCTTGAATTCCACCATAGTTGTACTGCCAGGCAAAAAAGAAAAAGAAGGAAGAGAGAGATAATTAATCAGAAAGATGCAATAATGCAATGTACGCACACATGAATGACTTCATGTTACACCCCGGTCAACCATCAATAAGATGAAGAATTGACCATCTCCAAGCAATCAAACAAGGAAAAAGAAAAGCACGACTTGCACTGAGTAAGAGCTCCTACATAATAAGCCCCAACAGTCAAATTAACAGCATGCCATCCGGGGATATTAAACCGGAGTAAGTTATGAATTCTTGCCAAAATGAAGGAAGTTAGTTTATCAATACACTCCAAAGAGAAATTAAACGTCTTGGAGTCCAACAACATGAACATTTGGTCTTTGATGCCATGAATGCACATTTCATTCAATTAATAAGAAAGAAAATAGTACATGCAGATTAGTACGGGAAGTAGATTTAGCTTGGTGTCAGGAGACATATCAGTTTATTCCTTGAAAATCAGTTTTGGGTTTAAAAACGGTGTAGTGACCCAGAATGCGATAGTTAAATATTAAGTAATATGGTTGGAAAGAAATTGCAGATTTTTTTAAAGAAAAGAGCAAGGTTTTTTTGTGTTATGGGAAAGGTAACATTCCTGGCTCAGTATGGGCATCAACTAGCAAGAAATTTAAGGGAGTTCCTTTATGAGTAATTGTTCTCAATTCCAAAGAAGTACTGCTTGATTTTAATTTAGAGGATCGAGGATATTTTATCCTCCATAAATTAAAAATACTTTCTTTGACAAGTAAATTTTTGTTTCTCATAAACTTTAAAAAAAATAAAAAATGTAAGGCAGCACAAGCATGACAATGCTAACATTGTTTAAGGATGCCAGGCTGTTAACACCTAACTTTACCCAAATAATTTACTTGTATCACATTTTATTAACCATATGGCACTAGATCACATCCAGGGAGCACAAGAAGATAAATGAATACTCAAAGCTAGTTACTATGGAAGCATGTCAGAGTACAACTAATTTCAAGGGTTTGTTTTCTTGATAATTAATCACTTAATTTATTCACCCCTGAGGGAAGTTCTTCTTCATCCACGTAGATAAGCAATCTAAGTTAATGGTTCTCTCACATTCAAATTTTTTTTTGAGCCAATGTTATTTTATGAAACTTCAGCTATCATAATGTACCCATGTCAAGCCCCTGAGATATGAACATATATTGTATTATTTTTCTCATACCATCGAATTTTACTGAATGTATTTTGAGCAACCAAGCTCTTCTTTTCATAGAAAAAAAAAAGAATTGGGTGTAGAAAAAGCAGTGTGCAATTCAGGAGGACAAGAGGTCCACAAAGGTCACTAGAGATCAACATATAATATCGCAAAAAAAGAGTATCCAGTTATGCTGGATTTCTGACTTTTATGATCCATAAAATGCACATGAAGCCTTGCATCATAAAGAAGCAAAGAAGATTTATTTTATCCTTAAATTAAACAAGGGAAGGTAATATTTTCAAAGAATCTAATGTTTCTTTCTAATTGAATACACCATATATCTATGACAACACAACTTGATTAGAACATTTTTGTGTACCCATATCCAAATTCAAGACACTTAAATAATGCTTATCTGGATCCTAATATTTGACAATTGACATGTCCACTTAGATCCATACCCGTAGGAGAAACCTAGTCAAATGACTTGTGGAATTGCATGTCATTATGCATGTGCATATTTTCTCATGGCATGATTGCAAAAGTAGGAGCCAAGTGTTCATGTATTTAAATGCAGCGAGTTAAAGAAAGTGATTGGACAGACACATGAAAAAGTTAAACATGTAGAGTTACCTGATCCATAAAAAGCAAGGAATACCAAAACTGCAAGGGCTCAAGCTCAATCCACTCAAACAATTCTCTGTTAAATATCAAATTTGAGTAGATAATCCAACAGAAAATAATTTACTTATCCGTAAGGTGTTCATCAAAATGCAAAGACAAACCTAGTTTGTATAGTTTTGAGTATACTATCACAATAAGCTTTAGCTGCAGATAGATCTGACTTTCCTGTATTGATTATAACTTTCTTGAAGCTTGCAAATACGATTGATGCACCTAATTTACGAAACTCAGACATCAGCAGTGCGAACACCTTTTGCATAACCTGACAATGCAGATGATCGTTGTAAGAATTCATATAAGACAGATTAAAAGCTATGAAGAATGAAGTTATGTGTAGAAACTGTTGACTGTGTTCTATGGCATTGAATCATCTACTTAGTTACACATTGCAGAATAAAAGAGGCCTCTATAGAAATACTTTTGAGAATGACTAGATAATTGAGTACCGTATGCCAAAAAAGTAACAAGGAAAGAGGAGAAACTTGGACTGAAGTATGTAAAGGATGCGTGTCTACTCACGTGCACCGTGATACTCCTTTATCACTTTATAAACAATTGTCACATTTCCTCAACAAGGAATTACCTTATGAAGCGTGCGATGAAGAGCGGGGTCATGAAGTTTAGATTTTGGGCTGCAGAATAGTTTGCAAAGGTGTGATTATTTATGGAAGAAATAAGTGAAACTTTGAAAACCAGTATTGCTTTTAGCAACCTGCAGAGCCATCGGTACAAATGCTGCAACATAGCATCTGCAAACACATTTCCAGATGTAACTGCATCCGCAAGGCATCTTTGGATCAACTGTTTGAGGATGCGAAATGCAGGTCCACACGAGGTTGCCTCGTCATAGCAATATCCATCATCAGAAAAAGGTGCTGCAGGATTCATGTCCTGGTCCATAGCAAATAAAGAACCTCCTTCCATTTCATTCACTTGGTTACTTTTCAGAAGAGCATTGACAGCCAGGTGATGTATCTAAAGTAATATTAGAATACTCACAATCATCAGATATTGAGGAAAGGGAAGGGGTACGAAAGGAAAAAAAGAAAAAAGATATTAGACCTTAAGCTCCACAGTAACTTTTCTATATGCACCAGGATAAGCAAGAACTGGTTGATTGACCTGCTTTAATAAACAGCTGGTAAATCGTGGACATCTTATCACTAAAGAAGACGTATTCTTCAAAATGCCAATGATTCAAAAAATGTAATGGTTGAAGAAAAAGGACCATAGCTGAGAGAGAGAAAAGAGTCCTGTTTTCTCAGAACACACCTCATCAATAGAACAAGGCACTTCTTCATTTATGCCTCCCAAGTCTGGAATGCCATTATCAGATATCCAAAGAATCTGAAAGGATTAAGAAGGATAAAGTTACTCAGTTTGTTAAGCATGCAAGCATTACCTAAGACATGAATTGTGAGGCATACAAGCTATTTTTTTTTATTCATTTTACCGCAGACTAAGCATTAGGCAAAATAGTCATAATACAGCAAACAAAAAGTGACCTGTTGCTGATCGTGCAATGCTCTGGAGAAGAAGATATCTGCTGTCTGTATTAGCCAATCGGCCTCAAAATTTCCCAATGGAACCTGCTCATTTTTTTGTTTGTTAAGCACATAAAAACAGATGAATATATTCAATGTTAATCACAATGAAATTGAGATTGAGGGTAAACATGGGCATATTGTGAAAGTGTAATTCTCTCTTTTAGCCATTGAGAGGACACGGCACATCGTTGAATTCCAATTCTTGCTGCCATTACTTGCCAACCAATAGCCTATAGAAGAGACGATGCAGCAATGTTTTCGTCATATGCAAGATAGAATTAAAAATCACATACCAATGGCTGTTGTTTATTCAGATATTTCGAAATCACCTGATACTGGCTATCACGAGCATTAGGAGGGATGGTAACACAAGGAAAATCTTCTAATACTCGTATGCCAGACTTCATCAGCAGGACATTAGGGGACTCAATAACAGCAATCACAGGTCCATGATGCCATTGTCTGCAAACCCAATACATAAAGCAAATAAAAAATCATGTCGACTATAAATTAATAAAAAAATTGTGGACTGCTGAATTTTGTAATGTAAGACATAGACCTGAAGTTTAGCAAAGAGAAAGACAAGATCAGAAACGAAAATATAATAATTTAATACATTGGAGGTTAAAGTTCTTCATGACTAACATTTGAACCCTGTAGTTTGCCTCGTAACTAAATCTCATGTCGGATGATTTTGCATGGAACTCAAACTAATATTCAAGTCGTGGACAAGTTCAATTTACTTTCACTGTCTTGTAACTACTGGCGCTCCGTCCTTTAACTTAGTCATAGGTCAACTATTTGATGCAACGGAATTAACTTGAACCAAGAAAAACTTTAAAAAATGACCTATTTGATGCGACGGAATTAACTTGAACCAAGAAAAACTTAAAAAATGACCTATTTGATGCAAAAAAAAATTAACTTGAACCAAAAAAAGCTTTAAAACATGTCAATTCTAAGAATACCTGCGAAATTTAGGAAATCAAGAATTCATTGATTCTCCATTGAATGCCAAATAATTGATTCTGATGGACGAATTTATTGATCCGAAGAATACGAAAATTTAATTGAAGAATTATGGGGAAAAATTCAGTTTATTTTTCAAAAAGCAACCAAGGAATGATGAAGCTCTAGTTCCTGCATCCATAGAAAACAAGAAATGATATTCTATATACTAACAAGGAAAATTGATTTGATCTTCCCTAGGAACATTTAAAAAATAAAGATAATAAAAACATATGGGCTGTTTACATCACTTTTACAGTAGTAATGACATGTGCAAAATGATAAGATCTCATAAATTACTAATATTTTGCACCTATAGAACTCGATGCATGACCTCTCTTTAATCACTGAAGGTCATAGTCTCAAGCTTTTCTTCTGGTACATATAGTACAATACTCACATACAATGTCCATGTTTTCTGCTAGCCAGTTAAAAATTAAATGCAAATGTAAGTGATGTTTTCCAACTCCACAGGGGTGTCTTCTCAATCAGTATGTATACCTGGTGTGCATCTTCTATACATTATTTCATGCATTCTTTTATTTTCATAAGCGCTATTTAATAGGTACTTTCCCATACCTTTTTTTCAAGAAAGCTTTCTTGCATATCTGTATATTCTTATTTTTTTGGTAGCTCTTTTTCTGTTCTTCAATTGTCACGAATGAAGGAATAGAAAAAATTCTAAGATGAATAACAAACAATAGTGATGTGGTTTTATCGTGATCGGGCATTTATGCTTGAGCTTCTAGCTCAAGCTAGGTGCGACCTTTGACACGTCTTAAATGGCTTGAGGTACATCTTGTGCTTGATCACATGACCCTTAATGCTCGAGCTGTCATTCCCATGTTTTTGGTGATTTGGTGATGAAGGTCCTCGGGGGATATGTCCTCGAGCATACCCCACCCCGTGATGCTGTACTATCCTCGAGTATCATCCTTGATATGGTCATTCCTTTAATCATCTCAAGCACGAGGACTCCCAAAGGTCCTCCATGACCAGCTAAGGGGCTTCACTCCTCGGGCATGGGTGTCCTCGGCTATCTCGAGAAAGGTCCTCCAGGATTGTCCTAGAAATGACATTTGTATTCCTCGGGATATTTGTGGTCAGGACACTTAATCGGCCAATATTAGAGTACCTGGTGATCAAGGTTGAATAGTCCTTATCAAGAAAGGATCCTAGCGTTACACAATCACCCCCTACATTGGAATCCTAAGTCGCAAAGGAGTACCATCGTGGGCAATGTCTCAAATAAGGTAAATTTAGACTCCTACTCATGGTCCAACACTTATCCCAACAATCACTCCTGAAAATAAGGAGATGAATCCTACTGGAACTACGTTACCTACCACTATAAATATGTCACCCTCATTCATTATTCAAGTACATTCACATATATTTTCCAGCATACATATTCTCTCTCTATTCTCTCTCTAACTTAAGCATCGGAGAGGCGACGAGGCCAACCCTCGACGCCTTTGTTTCAGGTACCGGAAGATCTCGTTCATGCTCGTTCTCAGTCGTCAAGTTAGGGAAATCAGCAGGTGCGATTTTTGGTAGCATCAAATAGAAAACCCATATTTGAATCTGACTGAAAGAGAAAATGTTGAAGGAGTTGTAGAAGGTGTTCAACTGTTCATCTTGTTAAATATTTCCACTCTTCCTTTCCATATATGTTGTCCATCTTTTCTTCTTGGTAACCTCAAACTAATTTCGTTTGACTGAACAATGAGAAAGTGTAGGGTATTTCTGAATCTTTCTGTCTTTCCCTTGTTTCTTGCAGTCAAGAGAAGTTCCTTCGATGCTTTTAGTTAAGAAAGTTTCAAAAACATAAATATTTTAATAGGTGCAGATGCATATAAAGTCTCCTTAAGGATGAAAGTTGTGCAGGTGTGTTATCAGTAAGGAGCTGATGATATGGCCAACTGTGGAAGTATTTAAGGAATTGACAACTCAAGTATAGAAAATTAAATGATAGACAAGAAGTTGACTAGAAAACCTGAATTCAATTATTGTCCTCTGTAAGTTCCTTTGAGCATCCTTGACATGACCAACATAATCGACCTTGAGAACAAAGTATGTGTTACAAAACAAATAAAGATAAAACTTACCCAGCTAAAAAAACAATGATGCATTAAGACAAAGCAAGTATACTTTGAAATTAATTCCTTCTCCTGGTGGTTGAATGGATATTGCTTGGCAAGCTTCACGGAATTGTCTTTCTAGTATTTGAGGTGATAATTCCTTATTTTGGAAAGGACTAACAACCACAACAAATATTTGGCTAGATGCAGGAAAATATCCAATGTATGTGGCTCGTCCATCAGAGATGCTGAAAAAAATTAAAACGTTAGTATTTAAAAAAAACGTGAATGTAATACTATTCCGCACTACAACAATTAAAATCATATGCCAAACCTAGGAATACATGTTAATCCTCAGAATTTGAGCCTATTGTGAGCAAGATAATATTGAACAAATGGAACGAGAACCTATACTAAAGTCAATTGTTCTAATCTGGTATCTCTTAGTCATAAATATCAAGTCTATGCAAAATGTTCAATGGTACTTGTTAAATCCACACCTAGGCATGGAGCTGAGCCCTAAATGCAGTGAACCACAGTGTAGGAACCTTTTTTTGGCATCAAAACGTGGTCCTTCAGTGAAACACTAATAAGAGCAAAGTGCATAAAAGCAAGCTTTATCCAAAAAAAAATTGCAATTGTGTCTACTTCATGTGAATTAATGTTTGTGTTACAGTTGTTAAGTGACATCGAATTCAGGTAATTGTCAAATAAATTACTTGAGTGCTGGTCTTGCTCCAATGAAGATGAAAAAACTAAAAGTTATTGAGAAGAACTGAAATGATAACTTTTCCTAAAAATATCATGAGTGCGTGAATTTATATTTTCTACTTCAGATTTAACATGTCCTCGCACCTCGCCAGGCTTTGTGCACTTGATAACTATTGTTTGCTGTACCTATTTTTCATCTGTTTGGGAGCTGTTAGTTAGTTCCATAATTGTAATAAGATTCATTATGTTAATCAAAATACCCCAAACAGGATTAAACTGACTAGTTACATGATAAAAACACAATCAACAAACTCACTTTCTTAATAACCACTGGGTTGGTGTTTCTGACAATTTGACTAAGCTGGCGGCTAGATAAGCTAGTAAGCACAAACAAAATTGAACTACTTGGACAGAAAGTACTACTCTCTAGGAAAATATTTTTCACGTTTTCTCCCATGCCTCAGGGTGTGCATTATTTTCAGCTTTTTGCAGGGAAGAGAAGTTTGTGATCAGGTTAAAAGAATTTCGTAACCATTACACATGCTCACCAGAAAGCAGCAGCATGGGTGTTAGAGCATTATTAACTGTAATCAGAAACTATTGAACACCATTTCAAAGCTTTTAAATGAGGTAACAACTATTCATGTATTTCATGTCCCAATGAAACCAGGCTCGATTCTTTTTCTCAAATATCTAGCACCAAAATTATTACGGTGAGTGACAGCAAGAGTTGATGCAAGACATTTGCCTACACTAATATCATATCAAACAACTGCCTAATTTACAAGCTTATGCATGAGAGAAGAGAATTTAATGTATTTATATTTATGTATTCAACAAAAAAATTATTAGAATCCCACATTGGTTGGGAAAATATAAATGATCCACTTAATAAGGTGAGGGTAATCCTCCCCTAATAAGCCGGTTTTATTAGGTGGAGTTAGGCCCAATATTCCTCACATGGTATCAGAATTAAGGCCCAATTATGCAATGTTGGGTGTCACTCAATATCGATTTGTTCACAGTTGTTTGGCATGGTTCACGCTGTGCGTGAGGGGGCGTATTAGAATCCCACATTGGTTGGGAAAATATAAATGATCCACTTAATAAGGTGAGGGTAATCCTCCCCTAATAAGCCGGTTTTATTAGGTGGAGTTATGCCCAATATTCCTCACAAAAATGAACTTGATAATTGATGTTTTCTAAATCTTATAGAGATGTGAATTTTGTTTCCTTACATGGAAGAGCAATCCTTGGTTCCAATTAGAGTCATCTCGAAAATTTGACAATATATTTAATCTTGGGCTTATTTAGTTAAATTAATAAAACCTACAATAAGTGTTTTTCCTCGGAGTTCTTCATCGCTCTTATTCTGTTTCTCCATAGAGGAATTCCTTAATGTAGTTATGTTTGGTCTAACATATTAAGCCCCTGTTTGGTGCACATTTTGAGTCCAAAAATGCATTTTTTTTGTTTGATGTGATGGGGAATATGTGGTTGAAAAATGAGAAGTTATTGATGTGATGGAAAATATTATTTTATTGAAAAATGAGTACAAGAATGAGAATGAAAAAAATAATGTGACTCAAACGGGGGCTAAACTATACAAAGCAGTGAAATTATCAACCGTATGGTCAAAGGTACTTATAAAGTATAATCAAATTATAAAATGCAATATTGTGTCATCATTTTAAATAGTAATGAACATTCTAGCAAACCTCATTTGATGATTATCAGTTTGTCTATCTAACCTTGGTTGAGTTGTTTAGGCTTACATATTCCAAAGAATTTCAAGCCTTTGTATTGAAGATATCATTACCTTTGATACAAGTAGAAATAGGAAACTGAGTGTTCCAGATATGGGCATTCTGTTGTCGTCTTCATATGCAGTTCACTCAGACTCCAGCCATCTTGGACATTTCGTTTCTTCGCCGACTTATCAACTTTACAGACACAACCAATCTGGAGGATAGCATTAAAATCCAGTGGAATTTTCGTTTCATATATTCCCTGATCAAAGTTAAACGTTGTCAAGTCATTATGTGCAAAAATTTGTATGGCCAAATGCAACAAAAACTAAAATTGCTGCAAGAGTTGTAAGCTGTCATCCATTTAAAGGACCTGTACAACAGCCCATCAAAATTCATTTTACTTTAGACATTTAAAATCCGAAAGCAACTGGAGAGTTTTCCACAAAAATCAGAGTTTCGTAGCTATTAAGATGTAGGCAGAAGATATAATCAAGAACAATTCTTTGTGTTGCAGAAAGCTGAGACAAAATGAAGAATCACGACGATAAAAAAAACAAACTAATCCTTCTTCCCAAAAATTTGTTGTTTAACGGACTTTGCTGTTTGTGCAGGCAAAAACAGCCAGAAGAAGTGACCGAAATGATATGGAGGGAAAAAATTGGATGAAAAGGTTAATTGTATGTTAATCTAACAAATGATATAGTACCATGCGGCATTATGTAATCCTAATGTACATGTAGCATTGTCCTTGTTCAATTCATTGCTACATCTACTAAAAGATTAGTTGAATTACTTGATTTAAAATCTTAAGTTGTTAGGGAGGCCACATGTATATTATTTAAATATTGTTTTCAACATGCACTCTCACATGTAGACGAGGTTCATGTTTCCTATCAATACCTGACATGTGCACAATTTTTTGTTAAATGAATGGACCTGAACTCGTGACATTTGCTTACCGCTTAATCTAAAAACTTAAGTGTAGAGAGGGCCACATGTATATCATTTAAAAATATTGTCTTCAACAAGATCAAAAACAGAAAGGTCCTAAGAAACCAATACAAGCTATGTCAGTAGCGGTCTGTAACCTGTTCTATTCATGATGATAACGAGGTCGCAAAACATGTCTGGGTGTATCAGAAAGGTTGCTTGAAAGTAGAGGATAATCCCTTCCCTCTACTTGTTCATGATGCTAAAACGATGTATAAATTTTTTAAGTATTCAACGTATGTTCTACTTTCCACTATGAGGACTGATAATTAGATTTCATACCACAAGGAAACAAGTAGTGCCAGTGCAGAGGTGTTATCCTTGAAGCATATAGGGTATAGATCAGGTTAGTGCACAGAAGTTGATTTCACATTTTCACATTCCATCAGATTGCAAATGAGCAACAATAAACTGAGCAAAGAATCCACTTAGCATTCTCATAGTACAATTTTTTGACTTCGGTATACAAGAAAGAATGACAAGTGAAGAAAAGACACTGGTGTTATTGCCCCTTTTCCTATAATTATAAAGTGACTCCACCATGAGATGCATTTCGAGATCAACCTCTTTTAAATAGCATCGAATATCAAGGGAAAAAGATTTTATGAGATAAATGTTGCTGAGTCATAGAGAGATATAACTGTTTGAAAAGTGGAAAAGTTTTAAGATAATGAAGACCTGCACTGCCTGAGTGTCTACAAGTTACCACCATTCAAATCACTCAGAAGAATGAAAGATTTTTGCAATAAAAAGTGAATGGGGTATATTCACCTCAACTTCAGGATCTGCAAGGTGAGCTGCTAATTTCTTGCTTTCAGCCTTAAATTGGTCTTCATCAATTATAACCTTACAAAAATACACGAAATAAAATAATTATGTTTGCACCTGAAAATGCTTGCCTCCCCATGAACTGCCCAAAACTACTGGGTTACTTTTATTGCGATCCAATCATATACCTCAATCAGATTGTAGCTATGACGTCCATGGGGAAGAATCTTATTGACACGCCTTCCAGGGAATTCTTCCGTTACAGGAGCTTTAGAATTGAGGTAAAATACTCTGGGGACAAGTATGGGAATTTTACACATGTTTCCATTAACAACTGCCCAAGCAAAATAATGGCCATGCTGTGAACTGGGTACAACCTGGATAATCTGGCACAACGAGAAGACAAGGCTAGACACTCACTTAGGGATATATACAGAAAACAGAGAAATCAAAATCTAAGAGGTAAAAGAAAATTGCTTTTAAACTGCTTGAGAACTTCATCACCTGCCAGTGGGAGCGCATTAGTGCTAAATCGTGCCTCTCAAAATAGGAATTGACCCCAGTTTTTCCTTGAGGCTGTTTGTGATTGACAATGCTACTACGCTTGTCAGCAACACCATTCATCAGGTTAAATGTGCTTGAGTTGTCCACCCTGCCAAAGTCATGTATGTCCTGTCAACACCAGTCAAACAAAGTGCACATCGATGTTGATATACGATGCTACTAATTAACAGTCCATTAAAGAGGAAAATAAAGATTTAGGGGATTGATATTGGAGAAGTAAAGAAAATAGATAAAGAAACCTGTATGCTTCTCAAGGATACAAGACCCGTGAAAATGTTGGGGCCTCACTTATCTCTTGGATAAGTTTCATCTTTGGAGTTGGTTCTCTATCTAAAAGACCACTGCAGTTCAGAAGGGAGTTGTCTGGGAAAGCTCGGAACAGGAGGGAATTAGAGACGAAAATAGTTGATCGGCTCTATTGGTTGATCAGGAATTGGTGATACCTCTAAAATAAAATAATGTAGTGATTGTCTGGATGGTCATTGATTTTAACTCAGAACACCTTAATTTTCTCTAAACCCAATGATATTAATATAGAGAAACACGAAATGATGCAGAACTAATAGACAATCTGAAGGAAGCTGCAGCAATCGGACAACAACATCACAAGTTGCAGTCAATACAAAACATACCTTTGACGCTTCCTTTTCTCTCGAGTCTCTTTCCACTTTCTCTTCCTTAATTCAAGCCATCCTTGATAATCGACATTCCTGTCAATACTCTCTTTGATGAAAACATTTTGTAGTGGGTGCTTTGAGGCCATACATCCATTTCCACCAAAATCAATTTGTTCTGGACTTTCTACTTGAAAACTTGTTTTGCTTCGACTGTTTTCATTGTTGATTCTATAGGCATGAACAATAGGTCGAGGCCTGACAAGAGAAGTTTTTCCACTGCTCCTGAAGTCTTCCAAGTCTTTGACATTATGCTCGTCTATTAAGTGATTATTGGCATCGAGATCATTTTTGGCACTCAATGCATCATCTCTTTTCTCCACACTGAAGATATCAACCAATTTTCGCTGGCGAAATTTGTCCTCCTTTTCACGAACCCTTTTATGCAACCAATCAGGATGAACAACCCTTGGAACAGGATTTGCAACCTGATAAATAAACAATTGGTATTAAAAAACAAAAGTACTATTTTATTAAGCAGCACGGAACAGTATCTCCACCTTTTGCATTGCAGCAGGAATAGTTATAATTTTCTGAATTGCTGAACTAAGCCGTTGTTTGTAGTATGACCAATCAATAATGGAGCGGATTCCAATGTCTGATGAAATTTTACACCACTTTTTCACATAGAACTTCATAATTTCTGAAAAAGCCAACACATATAAGCACTTCTTGTATGTTACAAATGCATGAAGAAATATATGTAGAAAACTTGTTGAGAATTTTACCAGCATTGGTTTCGAAAATGGCAACCGGAACAGCGCGCTCACTTACTGGGGTTCCCTGCTCAATGTTACATTTAAATAACCTAAGAATCCAAGCAACATCGGGTTGCACAACTCAAGAACCATATAATTAACTAATGCCTAGAGAGGAAGGTTGGCAACAATGAACAAATGACAATAGTTCATGTCCTAGGACATCTACTGGCACATGCATCACTTCACTGGATATCTTCAATTAGATAAATAAAGCAAAAGAATATCCTTTAACATGTTGACTTCAAACTTTACAGAATGAACACTATTGTAATTATCTTCATACGATGGAGAAGCCAAATCTTAAACGACACGGGAGCCAAAAGTTTGAAAAGGGCCTGGCAATGCATGGACACGGACAAATTGGTCCAAAATGCTCGTGCCCTTCTTGTAAAGTAGTGGCCACTCAAGTTCGTAAGCCATTCAAACCAGCACTAATCAATTTGGTATAGAATGTAATATGTAGACCGTCTCTGCTATGCATTTTTAAAAAATAAGCCAAACTACTGTGATCTTTTTTCTATTTTATTGTTTTGACATAATGGTGTCATTGTCATGTTTTCCAATATAATATTCGAAGGAGCTAATCTGATGATCATCTCCCTTTTATCTTACCTCAAGGACAAGAGTAACAGGTGTGGCACTAACAGAAGCATAACTTCCCATCCATACACTGTGGACAAGTTACAGTCTGTATATGTTCTATTTTCTAATCATTTTTTCTCTTCATACTTACAATCAGAAATAGCATACCAAATTAGAAAATCACAGTTGTTTCCTATAATTATGTAGAAAAGGTAATTGACCAATAAATTAATATATCAAATGGAGACTTCGACATCTTATTGGGCGGCATCCAGTAGACCGCTCAAAGGTTGCTTCCTGGTGACACTTTCAGTTATATAAAACTCAGTCAAACAAAAACAATCATAAAACAGAAGACCTCCTAATGTTTATTTTAGCACGGGCCGTCATTTAATACTCCACTTTACTTCATGACAAAAATAGAAAAATCTAGCGCTAACTAAACACGAGTTGCATACCTTGGGTTCACATGCAACTACATACTGGCAGTGCAATCCTTTGTCTTTTACCATTGCATCCCCGAGGAAATCAGCAAGACGCTTTGCTGTGGTCACTGCACATGACTTTTGTACACCATAGTCTGCTAAGGACTTGCTCATTGTGCTTGATTCAGATATGTAATCAAGCAACTCACTATCCGCTACATCTTTCCCTTGATTCTGAAATTATAATCAATTAGTGTCACTGATTATTATATTGACCTCTTATGCAATTATGATGTGCTTTGATGAGACAAAAGGAAGAATAAATTTTAAGTTGTGCAACTATGGCCAATTTTAGAAATATTTATATAACTCGAGCTAAATTGAACGTCACTTTTCCCCCTCTTCCAGAAAATGTGAAATATTTACTAAACTAGTGGCATTTTTATGCACTAACTGTTTGCACAGAAAGTCTATTCTACATTTCATGATACAGGAAATAAACTTTTTTTTTAAAAAAAATGAAGGCAACTCATGTTTTTTTCTATATTGATGGCAAGTATGAGAGTATTTTGACAAACAGAACCAATATCTATTGCCGCAAGACTTTCTAGCCTGTTTCAATTAGGGAACATTACAGCTTATGATAAGACTCTTATAACATACATCAAGAAGATCAAGCCAATGGTTTGCAACAGAAGCAACAGCAGAATAGCATTCTTCTAAAGTTGAACCATGCAGAAACTTATCAAATAGCTCAGCCTGCAAAATGACATTCCAGGTTACTCATGAAGCAAAGCTACAAATCATTTATTAAAACTGAGGAAGTATATGATAGCATCTATCTAAAAATTGGGAGAGAAAAAAAATTGTATAGCAAAATAATACAAATTTAAGGGATTTTTGCCAACATAATTCTTTCTTGATGCTTATTGGACAAGTTAAAGTAAACGGACAAAATAATAGAACAGCTAAAGGAGTAAAGTTCAAAGGAACAAGAATATAGCTGTATGCAAACTCGAGTAGGACATATTTAAGCTAAGCCACTAAATGCTCAAAAAGTAGCAAACGGGTCCCATGATTTTGTACCTCAGTTCTAGCCGACAGGTATATTCTAGAATTCATATATTATTAAGAGAGACCTGAGTATTAATAGCTCTGTAAAGATGCTTCTGTAAATTTCTATTTAAGAATTCAAAGGAAAGGCATAGACATGTCCAGTGGTTATATATAGTGGTAATATGTAATCGAAAAAATAAATAGCACTTAGCGCACATTAATATTTTGTCTCGTATGGCTATGTTTTAACTTTGTGTGCTGGATATACCAACAATTTGAAGCATACTAAATCATTTATTTATACACTTTGTTAAGCCAATTGATCTAGCAGCATAACCTTTTAGAGAGGGCCATGTGTATCTTATCTTTAACACGCTCCTTTGTGTGCAGATGAGATTCATTCTCTCTTATCAAGGTCTGAATGTGGACAATTTCATTAAATGGGTGGAAGCGAGACTTCAATCCAAGACCTTTGACAACTCTGGAACCATCTTGTTTTGTGCAATTGAACATCTTTGGCATTTCTCTTCCATTTCTTAATCACCTCATCAACCGACACTAGCCTATGTTGACATTCTTGCACAATAATTCATCCACCTTCCAAAAAAATCTATTTGACTAGACCTTTCCATTTCTATAAGCTCGAAAAAGAAAAATGAACATCATGGTCATTTCATTATATTTTTCCAACTTCTTCTTTAGCCTCAATTATTTGGGGAAAAGTGTTTTATGCAAATCTCTTGCTCTTTCAAGTGACTAAATGTTCGACCTCGACAAATGCTAGAAAGAGATATCATGGTAAGTGCCAGTATGCCACTATAATTTAGGTTTTGAGGTAGAAATGGATGAATGTTGAGTAAATCAACCATTAGCTCAAGATGTGTGATGTGAGGAAAAAACAAATATCTATCACTTAAAGAAAACTACAGCATGGGCACAGATAAAATATATACCTGGAAAACTTTGATGAGCTTTAGCTCACCTCTACGCTTGATCTCAAAACCCTTCAGCTCTGCTAGTGTACCATCATCATTAAAAACTGCATAACGCTTCTTAATCAGAATTCCTTCCTCCTTGGAAGCAGGAAGAATCATAGCCTAGACACGAATAATATTCAAAACCCAGTTTAAAATGCCCAGTAAATCATAGATAATGGTCAACTAATAATTTAATTGTCATCTCGTGAGGGAAGTCTAGACGAATCACCTTATAGGGCCCATCCACCTCGAATTCAATTGAGCATTCACTATGTGTCGCATAGGTCATATTGACCGGATCTTTTAGGGTCTAAAAGAATAGCAATGATCAATTAGCATATAACTTGCTAGAATTGTTCAGTTGTATGTTTAAAGACAAACCAACGGAGTTTTATTGCTTACCTGGTACTGATCATTAGTATTGTTTATAGCCACATCTACATTAAGCATAACACAAGGATATGATATCGTCAACTTCTTCTTTGGGTCTCTGATACACATGATCCAAAAAAGAGTTAGCACCTAAAAGAAAGAAGATTGGTGTGCTTACAACTTTTAGTGAATGCAAACAGGTTTTGTAACCATTCCCAAAAAAAAAAATTGATAGGTAATCATATAATTTTATTAATCAAAAAAGAATACACAAGAAGTGTATTATCAATTTAAACAAGAAAGAAAAGACATGAAATTAGACAGTCTCTCTATAGGATTACTAGCCGCGACATTAAACCAAGTATACAAAGTCAGATAAAATAATTCTCTAATCTGCTATGTGATCCATGCTTGGAACCATTCCTAAATGATCTTGGATTAATGAAATTTTGCATACATTGAAGGATCAAACTTGTGATAAAAAGATTCAAAAGCAACCGCGTGAATCTACAAGTAAAATCATACTTCGTCTTGAAAGTGAAGTTCTCTGGGAATGACCCCGGTAGGGCGCACCAGATACCATCGGTGTCTAATTCAAGTGGCCTTCCAATTCTTTCAACCAATAAGCGAGCGTTCTGGATAATTTTCGCTCCAGTGTATGTAACAACTCCTGCCATTTCCATTGAGTACCATCTTGCACCCCTGGAAAATTGAAATTTGACAAAACATATCATAGTTCAATAACGATTCTTAAGACTGATGGGAAACTAAACCATATTGAGGTCGTGAAATATACTTGCGCATGACATATCCATAGAAGGAGTTGAGAATACACTTGTGTGCTAGTTGCAATGAATCATAGAGCACCACCATGTCCTGGAAAAGTAAGGGAATTGATGATACCTGAGATCATTTCTATTTCAATGACAAGTTGATAGTGTTAAATATGAGGGAAAGAGATACTTGAGCTTCCTGGATTTTGATAGAATTTCCACTAGACTTTGCTTCAGACAACTTTCCCTTCCAAACTTTGTTGAGCCCTTTGTATTCGTACCTTCTATCTCGAAAACTTTTTGCCAAAACAAAAGAGAATGATTTTGAATAAGACAACATAAGTTCATCAACATTAAATATTGACAAAGAAAAATGTGCATCTTCCTTTTCAATAACAAGCTAGAAATTGTTCATCAAAACTGTCAAATAGAACAATGACTTAAAATCCAAGATGTTTACCTGCGAACAGTATCAATATAGAATGAGTTTTCACGCATACAGATCCCTGCCTCTCGAAGTTCAGTAACTGGTTTGTTAAGTACTCTTTTATATGCCTGCAAAATGAAAGAAAACGCTACTGTAAGAACTGTCAAAAGGCATGTATTATTATTTGAACTAAACGTGGCAGGTCAGAAACTACCTTTTGGCAATATTTCTTTAGACGCTCTTTGAGCTTCAGCTGTTGTTCTGCTTTAGGTAGGTCAAGGAAAGATTTCGCAAGTTGCCCAGTTACGCTATCAACAAGCTCAGACTCAAGTTGCCTCTTTAGATGATGGTAATCACTGATGAGATAATCAAGGAGGACAAACATAAGTATGCATGAGCAACAGTCACATGTTACAAAAAATAGAGAAAGGAATGTAGACCTTCTCTTTGCCATGTATGTCTCTCCACGCCAAACCCATTCAAGCTTCCTTAGGCAATTTTTTCCTGGACGATTGAAGTCACATGCAGTACATACTTCATCTGTAACTATTGATGGTGGCTGCAGATCATGATAAGAATAAACTGAAAAAGAAATCTAGGAATCTGTCTTGATTGATAACTATAATTTCTTGTAGTGGCTTAATTGGAAAAATGGCAACCAAAACAAAGAAGAGATACCTAAAAAAAAGTTCATATTTGCCAAGAAAGTAGCACGGGTATAAAGGAAGAAAAGAGAAATGAACCCAGAAAAAATGAGGAAAAAAAAAAAACTATATTGCTTTCTTTATCCATGTAAAAATACAAAGTCTAGGTTAGTAGTTTTATCAGTCTTGATTAAAAGGTTAGAAGGCGAGACTAAGTACAGTAGTTACATGGCAATACATTTCAAGCATAGTGTACCTAAGTTTAATTCCGAGATATAAAAGCAGAAGCATTATCCTGTACTACAAACAGGAAGAATATTTTTAGATAAAGAAAATTCAAAACCTGGAAGCATATAATGAATGCTCATTTAGAACTTGCATGTAGACGTTTCACTTAAAAGTGTAGTTTAGTTCTCTTTACTTTCTAACTACAATAGTTAATCATAATAAGAAAATAAAAAATGCAACAAAGTTCATTACTTCAACAGGTTTTGGTTATTTGTATAGTGCATGTAACTAGCAGAAATTTCTCCTTCCATTTGAGCCCCATTTTGAGAGAAAAAAATGCATTTTTGAATAGTTATTTTTGGAGAATGTATGGTAAAAAATTAAGATAAAGTTCTCGGTTTACGTGTAATATTATTTTATTGGAAAATGTGCGGTTCAAAATGAGTTTTGAAAAAATGATTTTTCAAAAAAAGGGGGCTCAAACAAGGGGTTAATTGCTCAATTTGCTATTGGCCATTCCTTTGCTAGAATTGAACAGGTATAACAGTGCAGTAGCAGCAAAAGGATCGGTTTAGACAATAGTCAGTCATGCATCAACAGACAATGCCCACATTTGTCTTCTCCTTTCAGTAGATGACACAAAATTTGCAAAAAGTGTGAAGCTTAATAGAAAGGATGTTCTAGATAAAGTCAATTTAGTTGCTTACCTGTAGCCTGTTTGTCAATATGATGTTTGGATACATTGCAGCAACATCAAGATGGTATATGAGAGGGAATTCTTCACATATAGGTTCATCTTTCAACCTCATAAGCTGCAAGTTGAAGGGCAGAGTTAAAAGAAAGATTGCAGGAGATTTTGCATCTCACTGGATAATTTATGGATGCAATTTGGTGTGCCTATATTATTTGAATGATTGTGTCTCATGTAAAAAAAAAAAAAAAAACAAACACGCACACATGACATTGAGCTAAAAACCAAACTCTAGTAAATAATAGTTTTATAGTTGAAGCCAAAATTTAAAATGAATACATGTGACCCCTCTCTAACAAATTAAGCTTTTAGATGAGAGGGTGAATATGATAGCATAGCCCAAAAGGCGCAAACAAGCAATCAATCTGTCTAACATGTTAGATAATTGTTTATAAACAGTTTAAATTGTAAATACATAGAAATGAATGGTGGAGTGGTAAGACTTGTGAATTCTTCGAAATGTGTAGATAAAAAATGGATTGAGTATTTATGAACATTTTTAGCCTCAAGCATGCTAGGCGTCTAAGATTGTTGTTGTCTAATGAGCCACTAGAACAAGGTTAACCTTTTAAGATGGACTTTCAAGACTATTTATAATATAGAATTGACATTCATCGTATCATTCATGATAACAAATAAAACGAGGTGGTTAATATTAGAGTGAAAGAAAATTAAACTTAAAGAGGAAACTGAGCAAAGGGTTTCCAGATTAGTATATTTTCCACTTATTTATAGGAAAAAGAAACCACGCTTCAAAAACAGAAAGAACCAGCACCTTTTCCATGATAGCATTCTTCACTTCTTCATAATTTAAAACTGATTCCAAGTCCAACTTTCCCTCTACTCTAACAGCATATTGCAGGTCCCGGTCAAGGTTTTTGATCAGTTGCTGTAAAAATAAACATTGCAACCATTAGTCAAACTAACACAAGAAAGGAAAGTCTTGCTGAAAGTTTATCAAGGCAAGTGTAACAAGGTATTCACAAGAAGCTGACGATAAAGAGAATTACTCAAAATTCAAAAGCATTTTGGCTGGTAAAGACAAAAAGAATAAATGTCACAAGGTGAATTATGATTTGTATTATAGAAATAGCTCTTAACATAGCAGAGTGGAAAATGAAAAACTTCACAACCACCAAAGTTAAGTACAAGGAAGGGTTCTGTTGGCTTGAGTTGCTTTATTCTTTTCACCAATTTATATAGCAGGCTCCATACTCCAGCACAAATATAAGATTACAGGGCTGGCATGTGGCCGTAAATTATTAATGCGCCAAATACAGATATAAAATATTGTTAAGGAACGGTAGAGTATGTTTGAGAGACTGGTGTTATTAAAAACAGAGAGTTTACCAAGAATACAAGAAAGAAATAAAAGATGTCTAATTAGGAATTTCGGTTTTTAAATGAATTTGTGAATTCAAATCTTTTGATTACAGGACATAAAAATTTTAGTAGGATAAGGAAACCCCACGTCCATCACTCAGGATAAGAAATGAACAATGTTCTTTTATAATCCTAATAAATAGACATGTAGCTTGCCCTTGTCACAAATTATACACCAGAGATGCATTGGAAAATAATGTCATTTCCAATCTCCAAAATATTTCATTGCATTTTCAATTGGATACTCTTCTACCAAAATGAAGTTCAACTGATAATAACTGTAAATGGAAAGGAGACGAGATAGCTACCCCATAAGCGGATGGATCGAGTTTAAAACTAGTTGGAAGATCAGATCTAAAAACACCACTTTCGAGACATTCCACGTGACCACCAATGTATGTCTCACTCTCGAGGAGTTGACTGTGGTAGAACTTCTCTGGATCAGATTGGTGCTTGTTAGGACAGATAACATTTGCTTTATACGCCTGCAAGCATTATGAAACTGAACTTGAATATGGCTTCACTTTACATAAGAAAGAAAAGAGGTCAGGGGGGTCAACATGGTAAATCTTTTCATTTCTTCCTTTTTGAGTGTGTGTGGGGGTGGGGGTGAGAAGGTGGGAGTGCATAGAGATAAAGAAGCCAAAAGCAATAATTCAGGGTACTTGACCAGTAAATGAGAAGGAAAAATTAAATAATCATAAAATTATCAAAGCAAGGAAAAAAAGACATGGGAACTTAAAATTTTTACTATGCAGCTACAAGGTTATAACACGGGCTTAAAGTATATAAGGCTTTAGGTACCCACCTGGACCATAAGAAGCATTTCACAGAGAGTCCCACTTCCCTTTCGTAAAACCTCATCTGGTGGCATCGGAATTATGGTAGCAAGCGAGAAAATGAAGGGGTGCACATAAGTCATATACAAGAAATAAGTTGCAACAGCATCCGAAACAGAATAGGATGCCATCATCTGCACGGTCAAATCAGAAGGGAAAAAAATTGAGTTAATGACAGGCAACTCACAAAAGACAATTCTCAAAAGTATGGGGATCAAATTAAAACAACACAAGTTTGAAAGCCTGTTAGCTCCAAAAAAATGCTTTAGATTTTAGAGAGGGTCACATGTATATCGTTTATATTATATTTCAACATATCCCCCCACGTGTAGGCAGGATTGATTTTTAATTTGCCATCAAAGCCTAACAAGTGCACAATTTTATTAAATTGGTCGAGACGAGACTTGGATTTGCTCTAATACCATGTTGAACCACTTGATCTAAAAGTTTAAGCTTTTTGATAGACCACATATATATCATTTAAATTTTGTCTTTGATGCCTGTTTTAGACGTGCAAGCAATCCCATCACAAGGCAGTTTGGAAAGCACGAGCTTTAATTTGACTAGTGTTAGTTAAAGATACTGCTTCTAAGGAACGGGCATCGCAAACCTTCCTCCCCCTTTGACACACCAAACATAAGAATCTTATATGAGATAAAACAGCTTCAACTTGTATAGAGCTTATTTAATTTAAAATACACTTCATTCTTCTGTCTGCTGCTTGCATTTAAAAACTAAATAGTAAGGTTGATAAAATAATCCCAAACAGCCTAGCCCTCAAACCTATCATTATAATATTTTCGAGATTACTAGTCTCTCAAACTTCACATTTCATAAATGCAATTATTTACCAAAATCTATAATTGTAAGATATCATACCTGGGGCCTTTCCATTGCAAAACGAACCATATCCTCAGGATTGACCTCCAGTGGATCATAACCCAATTTCGCCTTTGTAACAGCCTGACATGTCAAAATAAACGAAAGTAAATGTACTGTGGAAGAACAACAAGATGGGAAGTGGAAATATTATATTAAACTGGGCTTGTTAAAACTTGTAGTAGACCAATGAAGATGACAATATAGGAACGAAATCATATTGTATTTTGACATTCTGAACCAAATTCAAACTAAATGAAGCCATAAAAACAAAAAATCAACCTGAATCCACAGGATGCTTAACATATGTAACTATCCCTATTTATTCACTATATCTAAATAAGTTGATTTTCGCTAAATCAAATTAATATGAGTCCCAAACTGATTCATTCATAATTTGATTTTCAAATGAATTTGAATTAATCTTAAACTTCAATTGGAGTTGAACTGGATCTGGTGCGACTGGTCCATTTAATAGTTTTAATATCAAATGATGAGCAGAGCTTAACTTTTTGAACAAAAGGATTTTTGGGAAGTTGATATAGAAAAGTTCCTGCAACCAGAAAATATAAAATCCAACAATATCACATGTAAATTCTTGATATCATAAATAAATAAATGCAAAGCATCATCACGAAACTGACCTGTTATAAACCCAGTGGCCGTTTTCATAAGGTCAGACCCACCCCTGGTGACTCACTCTCATTGTGTATGCCTTTCTTGTGTTCTTTTCATTATGGTTAAGAATTAAGTTACAGCCTCCATTTTTTGAAGAATTTATAAACAGTTCAATTTATAATTATATAGAAATGAGTGGTGGATAAGTGAATAGCACTTCTAAATCCATTGGAATGTATGATTGAAAATTAAGTTTGACCAATATATAAATGATTTATAAATTTGCCATATGGAGGCTAAATAATGAGTGACGATTTGAGTTTTATATTTCTAATCTCCATTGTTCACGTAATTATTACCCAGGAATTGCTTAGACAATAAAACAATTCATTAAGGCGTATTCAGGAGAGCTGCTGTTAAAATACTCACAAACCAACAGGGTGAGAACCAAACTTTTTTCTCCAACATCTTCAGTACTAGATAGTTATTCTCCGGGAAAAAAAATCTAACAATTCAGCCGTTAATATAGATTTCTGTGGGATATACTTCAATTGAGGCAGCTCTAAGTTAATGTTCTTCATGTTTTGAACTAGGAGCAGTCCACATCCCCTATATCATCCTGAAATATGATGCTATTATGTGTTCAAACTTGCAGGAAGAGCAAAGGACTCAGTTACATTATTAGATCTGCATGTTTCAACAAGGACAAGTTCATATAATGGCTGTCAATGCAATTAAGTTTTCCCTTCTTTTCTTTAATCAACGGCTGGTGCAACGGCTTTCTGAAGTACTATTTCCATATGTTCTACTTAATCCTCAGGGTACAGAAATCCAGCCAGATTAGATGACGATCAATAAATCAGTTGGTAAAGAGGTAAAGGCATGTAAAATGGTGAATGAGCTTCTTTGGTGAATTGACTTCATTGGGATGAGAAGTCCATTTTTGTCAGTTGTATTTTGAGCAGAACAATGTTAGGTTGATGAATTGAATTGTAAATGGACGAGATTTTCAGTACATTTAGATTTAAAATTAAAGCAATTTCAAGAATATAACTAGAATTATCACTGAAAATAGAAGTATATTCATATCAACAACAACAAACTAAGACTTTTCCCAGGAAGAAGTATTTCCGTATCCACAAACAGAACACATCATCAAGAGTTACAAACTCAACAAGCACATATCTAGTGGAGATGGAAAATAGAGGGTAAAACTTTGGTCAGTTTGTAGTGTGTGGGTGTGGATGGTGGGGAGGTGGAGTAATACAATGAAGCATGCACAATGATAGAAAACCTGAAAGCAAAAGTTCAAGCTAAATATTGTACCTTTAAGCCTTGACTGCCTTGAGGGAGATAACTATCACGCTTGACCCATGCAAAACAATCCAAATGGCAAGCAAACTTGGCACGACATTCTCCTTGATTCTTGTCGCATTGAAATCCAAGTTCCTGCCATTCAAACTCAAAACCAATAAATAAACAGAATATCAAAGAAAGAGATAGCAAATACGTCCTGTGTGGATGTCATTCAGATACAAGTAAGTGCAACTGCAACTGCAAGAGCAATCCAAATTCAAAAAACTTTGATTTACAGCTTAAATTTTTCAGGGAGACATGAGACTCTAGACAAATCGGTGAAAAGGGGGGCGTAATTTTAGCAAGTGATCATGGAAGTGAATTAAGGTTATGCAACTTCCAAAAGTTCCACAGGATAAAAGCTTAAAACACCTAGTATTTTACGGATTAAATGTAAGAAAGAAATTCAAGATCTCAAGTACCACCGTTAACAATCTGATGAAGAGAAAGAAACGTGTGCATAATAATTTGTAGCAATTGATTTTTAGTTATTAACGAAGCAGAGACTTGCATCGCCAGAGAATATTAATAACATGCAACTTCACAGATTGCATGTGCTCACAACGACGGGGCCAAAGAATTGAAGCACTAAAAATTGGACAGGAATGACGTAGGATTTATTTATGTTAGTCACCAAAACAAGTGTGTGTGAACCTAATAAAGCTAGCAATGGTAAGTTACGTACATCGTTCATTCTGAGACCATGATGAGCTGCTCTGTTTTCTAGGAATGGCCAGTCGAAAAAGTCACCGTTGTATGTGACATAGATACCAGGCTTTACCTCTTGCATATGGGAAAACCACAATCTAAGAAGCTCTTCCTGTTACAAAAATTAAAAAAGGTAGAACAATATAGATTTTTTTTTAGAAAAATTAAAATAAGATCTATTAAATACAAACTATCATCACCTCATTTTTCACATTCGTAACTCTAAAAAACCCTTCAAATTCTGGTTTTGGAGTGTACTCTAAATCCTCTATGTCTTCGCCGACGCACTGCCATGATTTAGAAATGTTCAATTGTCAATTATACATAAGTAGAAATTGATAGGACATTCATATTACAACTTCGGAGGAGTCATTATACAATTATTAGATAAAAAGCTTCTACTAACGAATTATAAAATGTGCTAGCGCTATGATAAATCATCAGTTGTGAGTAAGCTCTCCAATGAAATGAATTAATTCTCAAAAACAAAATCAACACCTAAAGAATTTGCAATTATCATAAACAATAAGGTCCTATTGAGTTCAGATTATTTCAGCTGATTTAATCAGGAATTAATAGAAATCACCTCTAAAATCAAGAATGATGCTCAATTAGTACAATTAAACCTGATTTTTCATAGAGTTCAAGAATAATTCATTGGCTAAATGAATTGGCCTAGTGCACTCCAGAAAAAAGCAGACCTTTGTTTCAGATGTAAGAAAATATCAAAAACTTCCAAGAAGAGAATTGCATCGAAATGAGCCGATGCCAGAAATAATTATACACAGTGTTATATTTAATCTTGTAAATAAACAAATATAGAAAATTAACTCTGATCTCGATACCTCTCTATTAATGATGAGGTATCCTTGACCATCAACCATGTATGATATCATCATTACTGAATCATATTCAGCATCAGGAAATTTTAAAGGAAGCTTTGTGGTCTCAATATCAAAGGCACAAACATGAACTTCTGCTCGTTGCAACAGATCTGCTCTTCTTTCTAGTGTAACCCCAGCACTGGATACACTGACATCGTACCACTGCCCACATCTTACATCTGAAGTTGTTGAATTTCAGAAATGAGAGATAAATTAATTTATTAGTCTAGGACTTTGGGTAGAATAATGGAAGAAATTCCCGTATCAATGTATTGGCAAAGAACTCACCATTGTCAATGGCAAAGCGAACATGGTAAGGCACATCATACTCGCGAAGATCATTAATACAGTCTAGAAAGTCTTGAGGTCGTTGTTTTCTGCAAGCCCAGATATTGATATCACGCGAATATAAGATAAGTGGTCGAGAACGTTGATTGAAAAAGGAAATGGAGGACAGGTTAAAATATGAACTATTAATGAAGACAAAAGGTAAAAAAACATACCTTTTTTCAGTCAATATGGACTCATATGCTTCTTCGGTGTCAAACTTCGCTAGATTTCTTTCAACAATATGAATCAGATCATTCTTCACGTGCATCAATTGTTGAACAGTATCAAAAGATATCTTTAAATAAGACTTTCGTAAGCCGCATAGGTGATTTTTCTGTGATAAATGTATACATAATTAACATCAAGTATTTTTCTTGAAAATCTTGTAATGGTGGCTAGACCAAATTGAGGGCTAACAAAGTAGTCATAAATAAGCAGCTTTAAAAATGGAAAAGTTATAATTATCCAATTCATTTGACAACACTATAGACATGAGAACAAAAATGTTAGGGATGAAAAGAAAATGACGAGGATATAACTTTCATCTCTAAAATAGTGCTAATTGGTTCAGCTTTTAAGTAAAACAAATATTGCTGGTCTATAACTGAGTATTACATTTAAGCAGATTGGGTACACTAGCAGAACCTGACTGATGGCAGACCCTATAATATTAGCCTCGGATCACAAACTCGGTGCTTAACTTTTCTTTATGCTAAATTGTCACTCAAACTGAACCTGACTAAGTTGTGATTGTAATATTGGTCCAAATATTTAAAATAACCTAAATACTTTGTAACCTTTTGTTATGCTTCAGTACAACTCTCTGCAACTCCTCATGATTTTCTATGACATGATCAAGAAATGAGTATTGCTACTTTCAAGCGGAATCAACCATATCACGTTCGACCTGTCTTTCATGGACATCGTTTACATTTCGACAATTGACTTCGAGTGGAGAGGAATTATACCAGAGACCGTGATATTTCCATGGGTGTAAGGTTCCTATGATGATGCTGTAAGAATATTTAAGAAGGAGAGATAGTAGCTTATGACACTCGGGGACAAAAAAAATTGAGTCGTAACTGTGGACAGAGTCGTGTAGGCAATTAAGAAGAGCCATCTTTGATCTCTTGCTTTATCATCCACGGACAAATATTTATCCGTTCCCCACCGCAAATGAAATTACTCTTCTCGTTCAAAGAGTTTAATTTTATTACAAGTGAGGTAGAAGTTATATTTGAATGAAAACTTTCAATTATACACTTCAGTTAGCAACAATAAATCACCTTACTGGGAAGCTCAATGTTAATATGCAGCGAGTTAAGTACAAGTAGCATTTCAGGTGAACAGTTGTAGCATAACATATTATCAGCAACGAATATTCAACACTTAACAGCTCAGATATGATAATTCTAGGAAAATTAAAAACTGCAAAAAAAATTGATGTTAAAAGTTGGCGTTGCATTACAAGATCAAGATCCTCTTTTTCAACAATTTCAACATCCGCAATTTGTCCTTCATATCGCCTTCTCAGATAAGCCTCAACGTCCATTTCCATTTTATCCTATAACAACATTAAACAAAGCCCCTTTAACTGTTGCAGAAAATCCATCCCTGTGAGCCGTATAAATTTCTTTACCAAATTCAAGTAATTATTCGCTTACCTTGGTGGCTGCATAAAAATATGGCCGGAACTTATATTTAGTCTTAAATGTCGAACCATCCTTCAATTAAATCATTAAACGAAATAAATATCAAACTTCTCTCAGGTCAAAGTATACTGCGTTAATTATCAATAATAAAAACAGAATCTTTAATCTTGTTTTACCTGACATACGAAATAAAGATCAACACAGCTGTACATTTTACGCGTCTCCTGATCCTCCCAAGATGACTAAACACAAAACCACGTCAAAAAATCAAAATACCTGGAATTTGAGCAAATTGAGCCAAAATGAGATGCGAATAGCGGAAATGAGAGCAGATACTTACCGAAGCTAAAGTGAGTAGCCACCCGAGGCGTTTATCTCCTTCGTTGAAAAGATCGTAGCCGAGCTTCGACTCGAGCTGCTCCCCTGCGTTCAGAATCAGCTTCTGCTTCTTTGAAATCCGAGTGTCCATCCGATCTCTCCTCCAATTATCAGCGCCGCTCATCTTGTCACGTTAGATTCGGATAATTACAGAGAAGAATCGAGTGAATAAATGTGAAAAATATACAAGAATATTGAGAGAGCGTTTTAGAGAAAGAGATAGAGAGAGAGTAGGGTTTTGGGGGTAAAGAGAGCCTGAATAAGGTCGGATGGAGAAGTTTTCCCGCGCTTTGTTAAGAGTGTGGCGAAGTTTTTGTTGGAGGTCATCCACTTATTAGTTTAGCTCATGTTGGTCATCTAAACTTTGATTTATTTCGATTTAAATGATCGACTTATATTTTTGTTTCAATTTGATCATTATGTATGTAACCATAACCAAAACTAATGGCTAATTGCACGTGGAATTCTAAATGATTGATAGGCAATGGTTTAGATATTCAAATAAATAGTTCTGACAAGAAAAACTCATGAATAAGTTGTGAACGGTAAATTCGCACTTTTACGAACTTCTTTCAAATTATTTTTTAAATTGAATGTTAGAACAGCGTTGAGTCATGCAATCTGTTAATCATGTTAGAACTAAAAATGCAAGTCAAGTGAATAAATTGAAATAAGAGCTAGGCGACCAACTTGTTCGTTAAGCAAGTGACCTCATGATTTTTATCAAGGGCGTGTTCGATAGATATTAAAATCAAAAAATTAGTCGTTATTGTTGACTTTTATTAAACGAGTGGGATCCAGTAACGATCATATTTTCAATTTTAATTGGATTTTAAGCTTGGCCAAACATGCTCTTGGTGTGTTTCCTAAACCATTTGAATAGAGAAATTGGTTTGATCTATGTCAACCAGAGAGCGGGTAGAAATTTTACTTTAACATCCATTGGTTGTGATATTTAATCGACGTGAAGTTTCACATACCTATTTGAGCCTCATTTTTTTTGTCAAAAATACATTTTGAAATAGTGATAATGAAAAAAGTAGGACTGTAAGCAAAAATCGCCAAATCGAAAAATCGAATCGAAACTGCATTTTAGAAATCGTCGATCGATGTCACATGGACCCGTCAACGAAATGGTTTTAAACCAATCAAAACCAGTCAAAAACGGTTTGATTTAGGTTTGATAATTTTAATTGTCGTTTAAAATCAAACCGGACGACGAAAAAATATATAAAAATGAAAAATTTTGAAAAATTCAATAGTTTTGTCATGTGGTATATTTTTGTCAATTTCTAATTTTTTATTACATATATATTATTATTACCCCGTAATCATAATTTATATCTAATAATCTCAAGACTGACCTAATATATCAAAAGCTATTTTCCTCTTCAGAGTTCAGATGAACTTCAGTCGACACTCGACACAGCCTTAAACCACCAGCGCCACACCAAATCGGAGACAAAGAGATCATGGGTCTTCGGTGATAATATTTATTACGAATAAAGTTTTATATCAATAAATTTTTTGAGTAAACTGAAGTAAAAAATCTGAAATTATATGAGTTTTGCATTTCTCTCAACTATAGGATGATTGTGAAATAAATTTATTCACTTTGATGAAAATGGTTTATCCACTATGTACATGATTCTATTCTATTTGTGTGGACATACTCTTGTTTTGTGACTAAATTAAGCACGATAAAATATGTCAATCGAAGCTAAGAAGTGTTCATGTGCAATTTGATATGTGGATAAGCTATTTAATAAGTTAAAAGAAACCAACAACGACTCCAGTGGCAACTATAATTGCATCAATTTAATTTTTGTGTTTTATTGTATGCTTAGATATTTTGTTAAACTATTTCTTTAAGCGTTTTTAATTAATAAGGATGATGTCTATTCAGTTAGCATATTAAGTCTTGGATTTTGATCCAGTAGACGTAAGTTTATCGTTTAAGGTGTTGCCTTATTAATGGCTCAGTAACTGTATTATGGAATTATATGTTTTCAAATAAAAATTTAATTTATAGGTATTTTGGGCCTTATATTTAGTTTATTAGACTAGTATTGTAGCGTTATCATAGCGTCTTAGCCTAAAAAATGTGAACATAAAACTATTATTATGATTTCACTTTAATTTAATTGGTATTTAAATTTATAATAAATATATTTAGTTATTTTAGATTTATTGCTAATAAGATAGATATAAATATATATTGAATTCAATGAATTAATGACATAAAAGTAGACAAATAAAAACATATACGACGAAACCGACAGTTTAAACTCAGATCAAACGTTAGGTTTAGGTTTGAGTTTTTTTCAAACCGTTCAAAATTGTTTGGTTTATGTTTGAGTTTTTCTCAAACCAGTTTAAACGGTTTAGTTTGAAAATCTGTCAAAAATCAGTAAAATCGGACCGCTTACACCCTTAGAACAAAGCGTTGTTAAAAGTAAGGATAAGTTTTGAATTTGCGTAATTAAATAACGTGTGACTGAAAATAAGAGAGAAAAATATATTTTAAAAATTATGGAAACGAAACAAGGGTGACTTGTTTGAGAATATAAATTTTGAAATTCAAATACTTATTTGATTTTTAGATAGACTTTATAGCGCATTCAATCTCCGATACCCCAATCTCTCCCTTGAACCGTTTATTCTTGCTTCCAAGACATTTACATTAATATAAAATATAAAGTAAAAATTTTATGCTATTGCTCTGAACAAATTGAATTAGGGTTATGTCGTGGTAAAATGAAATTAAGCTCACAATCATTATTTAAATTTTTTTTTACTTGCTCATTTTCAACCAAACATTCAAACAATAAAATATTTTGCATGAAAATTCAAATTTTTTCCTACTTTTTAACTATACATTTTTGTATGACCAAATAATGGCCATCAAAAAAGGGCTAACTTGAATTTTTTTAATTACAATCAAGTTTTGAGTTCGTGCAATTGTAACTAACTATGTTGATACAACGATGATATTTATGCGTACATTTAACGAGTGCCACGTTGAACATTACTTTCAAGTGACTAATATAGTAATGTTATTTGACTACAGTAATTAAATGAGTGGAACTATGCTTTGAGGACTTTTGTAGAATTTCCCACAAACTTCGATTAGCGCTCTTGCAATTAACTCAAGGATAAACAAATAAAAAGAATAATGTCAACAGTAGTAGTAATAGAAGAGATTTATCGGTAAACCTAGGGAAAATTACCAAAAAATCAGGCGTTTAGTTTTGTCTTTTTAAAAATCAGATCTATACTTTATTTAATCAAAAACCAGGTTTTAATTTCACAATTAATATTTTAAATAATATTTTAAATTAAATTAATCAATATACCCACTATATCACCTACCCCACCATATTTCAATCCCATTTCCCAAGCTCTAATCATTTATTTTCCTCAACTGTCTCTCTCTCTCTCTTCCGTCTATCTCCCTTCCACCTCCCGCTCCCGCTCCCCCTCCCCCTCCCCCATAATAGGCTGCCGGCGTGCAGCTGCTCCCTGGCAGCGTCAACGCTGTTGTGAGCAGCGTCGACGCTGCTGCCGAAGCAGCGTCGACGCTTCTGTGAGAGCAGCGTCACAGCAGCGTAGACGCTGCCGAAGATGCTCTTTGGCAACGTCCATAGGTGGGGATTTGCTGTGCGTACAGATGGTTTTGGGTGCTTGCGAAGGTCGTAGATCTGGGGATGTGTGGTTGTGGAGGTGGAGGTGGTGAATATGTTGTGGTGCGTTTTGGGTGGTGGATCTGTGGGTGACGGTTGAGATGGTGATACGTGTGATGGTGGTTCTTCTTTGTTATTGTTGTGGCGAGGTCAATGACGATGGTGGTTTTTTTTTTTTTTGTCTGTGACCAAGCTATTGAACTGTTGTGATTTTTTTTAGGTGTATGTGACCTAGCTATTGAATTGTGACTTTAAAATTGATAATTTGTAACTGAAAAGAAATCTGTGTCCCACATATTTGAAAATAAGTGACCTGTGACCAATAAAATAATCTGTGACCAACAAATTTTCTTAATTTGTGACTAATTAAAAATTTGTGACCTATAAATTTTTTCATTTGTGATTTCAAAATAATCCGTGACCGAATAATTTGATAAGTTGTGACTGAAATTAAATTTTTAACTATTTAATAAGATATCTGTGACATTGGAATCGGAGCCACGGTCACCAAAAAAGTCGTCCGAAAATAGTCGTCGGAATTAAGTGTGGCCGGAGAACAGCCGCCGAAGTAGTTGTTGGTCGTCGGAGTAGTGGCCGAAGTAGTTGCCCATCGTCAGAGTAGTCGCCGGAGTAGTGGATGTGGGGGTGGGGGATCAATTACATTATGTTATATTTAAATATTTAATTTAATAGATTAATTGTAAAATATAATTAATTAATTCATGAAAAAACTTGAGTTTTGTAAATTTAAACCTTGGGACCTGATTTTTGATTTGGTGAAAGATAATCCCTGACCTATGAATTTTTCCCTTAAACCTATACATCTCCCTGGCCCAGGCCTGAATCCAACTTCAATCAGGGCCACATTTCCCAAGCCCAAACATAATTTGACCAGGCACATTCATGTATTTATTTTTTAAACAACTAGTAGTAAGCACCTGCGTTGCATAATTAACGAATTGAATAAATGATATGTGTAATATTTTTGAAGTTGTGCGCCAAAAATTTTGAACAAATGCACATAAATGTTTTAATTTACTCAAACAACCAACCATACTTGTGGATGGTGAATCTTTGTCCACTAAAACATAATAAAAATAAATTAAGGCTATATTTAATAGTCTTTATTTTCCTTGGAAATCTTCCATTTTCCATGTTAAATAGATGTTTGATGGTAAAATTTGGTAAGGAAAAATTTTCCACCCCCACCCACTCGCCCATTTCTCCGTTTTAGGGGAATCCATTTTCCCATCATTTTGGTGGGAAAATGAATTCCAGATTCTGACCTTTATTTTTTTACTTGCAATGAAAATAAATTTCATAATCAATTGTAAAAAAATCATTTTAAAGGACGATTTTCATGTGAAACGAAGTCATACGAACACTAAACTTTCAATGAAAAATAGTTTTCGAGCAAACTTTTTTTTTAAAACTTTTTGGCAATAGTAACAAATTTCATAACCAATTGTAAAAAAAAATTATTTTAATGGACAATTTTCATATAAAATAAAGACAAATGTGAACAAAAAGATTCAAAATTTTAAAATTTATTAGGTGAAAAATTATATCAATCAAACACGCTTAATTAACAATTCTCTGGAAAACAAGTCGTAGAAAATTATTTTTTCTAAAATTCATTTTCTTTCCACCCATTTTTCACCATTGCAATCAGACGAACCCAAAAGGTATTGTGATATAGGCCAAATCAAGGAAAATGAAGAGGATGGATCAAAAGCTTACCCAATTATTGAATTCAAATCCACCAAAGTCAACCCCTCTCCGTCTTTAAGCATTATTATGTATTTAAATTGCATATCAAATGAATGTAAATATTGGTGTTAATGAAAAGGAAAATGAAGCCCATATTTGAGCCAAATTTAGTTTTTTATTTTCATTCTTCTACTCATTTTTAATCACATATTTTTCAATAAATTAATATTTTTCATTACATTAATAACTTTTCCTTATTTTTCAACCACATATTTTCCATTAATCTATTTTTACAGAATACATTATTTTAAAATAATGTAGTTCAAACACACCCGAAGTTGTAATTTATGTAACCTCTAATATATGTTGTTTCTTCCAGATTCATGATCTGCTACCGTACCTACTATCTAGCCAACCTGCTAGATTTACCAATCTACCCCATGTAGCTCCCAATATCTTCTTCAATTGTCTATTCCAGGTAGATTTCCAATAATCTCCAATTCTTGTGCTTGCAGTCTAACCTCCAGAAACTTCTTAAATCCAATTGAGAAAGTACATTCTTAAGGATACTTAGGAAGTCAGTGTTTTGAATTCTTCATTATGATGTTTTCCTAAACGGGTGGTTATATAATCTCAATAATAAATAATGATCACAAAGAAATAATATATTCTTGGATCTTTAGAAAATAAGATGAGGGAATGAAAATTACATTCGAAATTTGATTCTCATTATTGTAGAATGAGAATGAAAAATATAACCGTTATTGGGCCCCAAACAAAATATAGAAATTCAAAATTGATGACTTAATGTGATGGATAACGGTTGTATTTTTCATTTTTATAGATGAAAAATGAGAAACAAACAAGAGCATAGTAAATTGTTTTGTTTAGTAGTATATAGCCTTATTTGACACACATTATTTAAAAGTACGTTCTTTCAAATCTCAATTTCAATCACATCAATAATTTTTCCTTACTTTTTAAACACGTATTTCTCATATCACTATTTAAAATACATTATTTCATCAATAATATCTATCAAACACACTCATAATTGAAAATCTATTATTATCTCAATAATGTTTTTATTTTAAATATGCATGAAAGTTTAAATAAGGACATAGTTAACAACGAATAAAAAATTAAGGACAAAATTGTAACACAAATGAGGGTATATACATAAATATATAAGGGTAAAAGTGGTTTTCAAATTTTTTTTCTCAATCCTCCATTTTTAAATATTGTAGATTAATTATTAACAAGATTAAATATAAAATAATGGGCGTATAGCTAAATATATAAAATGAATTAATGTTGTTAATAAAAATTAAAGTGATATTAAAAAGGTTAATTTAGGAAATGATTGACAGGCGGAAATCATTTTAATTTTTTCATTGAGTACATTGAATTAACAAAACTAAAAATAAATAAGGGTATATTGAACATATAGCTAAATATACAATGTTAAAATTAGTATTCAATATTTTCAGTGCCATGGTGAACATATTAATGCAACATTTCAATTTTTTTCCTTTAAAAAATAAAAAAACAAATGAGGATATATTGGACGTATAGCCAAATATGTAAGGGTCAAATTGGTATTTAAAAGTTTTTCATCAATAGTTCCTTTTAATATATTGTAGATAGATTAAGCCACTTGTACATTTTGTTTTTTTTCTTTTTTGGACATCCTCCATGTCAAAAATCTTGACAATGATGTGAAAATGATATTGTAAAAAGAGTGATGCTACAAGTACATAATAGTTTACATAATGGTCTACATAATCACAGGTGGCATTGATCAAACCCTTTGATTCAAAATCTGACATTTCACATCAACCACATGATGATTGCCACATCACATTATGTCATTCATTATGTACATTTATTATGTACACTTAGCATTTTCCTTGTAAAAATCATTGGCTATGATGGAGTTCAAGTCAAAAGATGTCAAACTCAATGTACATGTAGCATGATTGATTTTTAAATTCAAAAATCGATTAGTTCATAAATCAAATGTAAAAATATTATTTCTTAAATCAGGTATCTAAAAAACCTTAATCAAATATTTTTTGACATCCTCCATGTCAAAAATCTTGCCAGTAATGTGAAAATGGCATTGTAAAAATCATTGGCTATGATAGATTTCACGTCAAAGGATGTCAAACTCGATGTGAAAGTTAATGTACATGTAGTATGATTCTTTTTTAAATTCAAAAACCAATTAGTTCATAAATCAAGTGTAAAAATATTATTTCTTAAATAAGGTATCTAAAAAAACTTAATCCAATATTTCATTCTGATAGAAAATCGAAAAAGAATAATCAATCCATATACTTTATTCAAAAAAAATTCTCATATAAAAATCTCTAAATCCATACTCCATATTGAAGTCTGAAAAATTAACAGAAACATAAAATATACCTGAATCCATGATAATTTGATTGTTGGCCTGAATGGATCACGATCTTCCAACCTGATTGTGATCTTCGCTTCAATTTCTAATCTTTAGTGATGAGGGTGTAGAGAATCTCAAAGAACACAACAAATTGGGGACTATGACCCCGTATATTCATAAGATAATGATCATTCATTATCTTTCATTTATTTTAAATCTTCCCATCAACAATCTAAAACAAACTTCCAGTCTCTACGCTTTAATTCCATAAAACCTAATACCTATTAGTCAAAATTCATCTTTAGTGGATCACTCTAATGACTAATATACTTTAAATAATAACACCACACATTTTAATATGTTACGTGTGGCCTCAAATATATTAGAATTTTCCAACAATCTCCTATTGGGCCATACGTGTAACCTTTCAAATGTGCACAACCTTATACGCTCAAAAATTTGCTATTATTATTATGGGTATTACAAACAATATCGTCCATCAGTCATATTGATATAGGATCAAAGCGATTTTCTTCACATTTATCGTGACTAAATCCATCAATGGTCACATACACTCATACAACTAAATGACATAGATCAATCATGGAAGTGTAGCATGTAAATTACATGTTATTTGATCCAAACATGTCTATTTCCAATTGATCCAACCTTATTTCTTAAGTGAGATCAGTACTGAACATAATAACAAAGTGTAACGAACTGAATACTTTATTTCTGTACAAAATAATATCCAAATACACAAATGTGTCGAAAACATAAAGTAATGAAAATACAAATTCCCACTAAAATTTGATATCCTCATGATATACAACACTCATATGAGTAGTGTGCTCATGAAAGACATTGGGGGTCAATCCTTTAGTAAGTGGGTCTGCAATCATGACGTTTGTCACAATATGCTATATGAAAATTTGGCCACTCTATACTCTTTCCTTCACAACCAGGAACTTTATGTCAATGTGTTTTTGACTTGGATGAGCTATTGTTGTTATTGGAATATAGAACTGTCGAGTTATTATCACGATATAACTTTAGTGGTTTTTCTACGCCATTTAAAATACTCAGCCCAGTAACAAAATTTCGCAGTCATATTCTATGATTAGATGTCTCATAGCATGCTAAAAATTCTACTGCCATAGTAGAAGAAGCTATGAGTGTCTGTTTGGCACTCCTCCAGGAAATAGCTCATCCAGCTAACAGGTAAATATAGCCCGATGTGGGTCTCCTAGTGTCTTGGCATCCAGCAAAATCAGAATCGGAGTACCCTATGATCTCTATCTGATCCGATCTGATATAAGTGAGCATATAATCCTTCGTTCTCTTCAAATACCTTATAACCCTTTTCGCTGCTATCCAATGATTCATTCCAGGGTTACTCAAATATCTGTCTAGCATTCCAACAGTGAATGCTATATCTGGACATGTACAAACTTGAGCATACATAAGATTCCCAACAACTGATGCATAGGGAAACTTCTGCATTTCCTTAACTTCAAAGTCATTTTTCGGGCATTGTTTGAGACTAAATTTGTCTCCCTTAGAGACATGAGTGTCACTTGATTTGCAGTCCTGCATGCCAAACCTTTTTGGTACTTTATCGATATAGCTCCTTTGTAACAATCCAAGAATACTTCGAGAGCGATCCCGATGTATCTGAATCTTTAATAAAAAAGAGGCGTCACTAAAATCTTTCATCTTAAAATTTCTCGATAGAAATATCTTGGTTTCGTGTAACATGCTTATATCATTAGTGGCAAGTAGTATGTCATCAACATACAAAATCAGGAAAATATGTTTACTCCCACTGAACTTGTGATACACACAATCATCAACAACATTCATCTAGAAACCAAATGAGATAATTATTTGATGAAATTTGTGGTACCATTGACGGGAAGCTTGCTCGAGCCCATAAATGAACTTCTGCATTTTCAGTGCCATAATTGCACCATATAGATCGTTTCATCAATGTTACAATTGAGAAACGTCATCTTAACATCCATTTGATGTAGCTCAAGGTCAAAGTGCACAACAAGTGTCATAATTGTCCTGAAATAGTCTTTCGTTGAAACTGGAAAGAAAGTCTCTTTGTAGTCAATAACTTCCTTTTGGGTAAAGCCTTTAGTTACAAGACGAGCATTATATATTTTAATATTACCATTTGAATCCCTCTTGATTTTAAATATCCATTTGCAACCAATGAGTTTCGCACATTCTGGTAACGGGATAAAATCTCAAACTTTATTGTCTTGCATAGACTTATACTCATCATTCATGGCATCAATCTATTTTTACGAGTGTGGACCCTGCATGACCTGACGGAAGTTGATTAGATCATCTTCCATTAATCCATTATTTTCCTCATGTTCATAGAGAAATACTATAAAATCAACTGAAATAGCATTTTTCCTTTCTCTCGTGGATCTCCTTAAAAGTATTGGTTCTTGAGGTTCTTGAGTTTGATCCTCTCGAATAATAACCTCATTTTGGATGGGAGGTTCTTCAACATTGTCTTGTTGAGGTTTTGGATATACTTCTTGATCAATGTTAGGTATAGGAACTTGTACATTGTCAAAAGTAATAGTAGGAATCGAAACCGATCCTTCCTCAACTTCTTCCTCAAAGACAATGTCTCTAACCTTATTTCTTCTCCCAAACTCAACATTCTCAAAAAATGTTGCAATTCTCGTTTCAAAAATTTATTATGGGATCATAAAATTTATAGCCCGTTGATTGCTCAGAATAACCAATAAAGTAGCTGCTTACTATTTTGGAGTCCAATTTCTTTTCATGTAGCCAATAAAGCCCAGCCTTAACTGAACATTCCCAAATATGAAAATGCTTTAGACTAGACTTTCTGCATGTCCAAAGCTCATAAAATGTTTTGGCAGCAGCCTTAGTTGGTACTCTGTTTAGAATATAAGTTGTAGTCTTTAATGCTTCTCCCCGGAGTGATTTTGGTAAAGTAGAATGACTAATCATACTCCTTATCATATTCTTAAGAGTTCCGTTTCATCTTTCAACTACATCATTCATGCTGGCGTCCCAACATGGTGTATTGTGGGACGATTCCACATTCCTCTAGGTATTTAGCAAATGGTCTTGGACATTGTTCACCTGAACAGTCATTTATGCCGTAATACTCACCACCACGGTCAGACCTAACACTTTTTATCATTTTGTTGAGTTGATTTTCAACCTCAGTTTTAAACACTTTTAACATGTCCAGTGACTCAGACTTTTCATGAATAAGATATAGGTACCCATAACGTGAGTAATCGTCTATGAATGATATAAAATATATTCGACCATTCCAATAAGCCGTAGGGAATGGTCTACAAATATTTGTGTGTATCAATTCTAAGACATCCGAAATTTTGTTAGCATCTAATCCTTTTGTTTTGGTCTATTTTTCCTTGATACATTCAATACATACATCAAAATTTGTGAAGTCAAGGGAATCCAAAATACCAGCTGACACAAGTCGTTCAACTCTAGATTCAGAGATGTGACCTAAGCGCTTGTGCCATAATTTTGCTAAATTTTCTTTATTTAATTTGCTTTTAGTACCACGTGTTTCTACATGCAGGTTTTCATTATATGATGCAACAGTATCAAACAAATATAGGTTATCACATTCATATAATAAACCAGTACCAATAATATTGAAATTTAAATAAAGAATAAAGTGATTGTTTCTAAATGAACAACAATAACCAAATTTGTCCAACAAAGAAATAGAAACCAAATTCCGTCTAAAATATGATACAACTTTAGTGTTTCCCAAATCCAAATAATATCTAATTCCCAACAATAGCCTAAAAATGCCTATTACATCAACTTCCGCCGATTTGCCATCACCAACATAGATGTATCTTTCACCATCATTTGGCTTTCGGTAGCTCGGACATCCCTGCATATAAATACTTATGTGAGTAGTAGCACAAGAATCTAACCACCAAGTATTTATAAGTACCGAAGCTAAATTAACTTCAAAACAGATCAAAGTAAGATTTGTACATTCTTTGCACGCCAGACGAGATATTTGGTATAATTTTTCTTCACATATCCAGTATTTTTGCAAAAGAAACATGCCTATTTGTTGTCCTTTTGCTGTTTCTTTTGTGTTGGACCCTTAAGAGCAGTTATAACATATTTCTTTGCTATCCTCTTGCTGTTTCTTTTCTTGCCATTATCTTTATAAGTGTTTGCTAAGTGAACATTTTCAGTTCTATCTTACTTTAACATTTCTTCATATTGCACACAATATGAAATGAGTTCATTTAGAGACAATTTCTCCTTCTGCAGTTATAACTGACCTTAAATTGACCGAACTGTGCAGGAAGCGATATTAATACCAGATGCACGAGCAAGTCACCAGACAACTCGAGCTTTAGTGCCTTAAGCTTAGAAGCAACGTGAGACATCTCCATGATATACTCCTTTATGTTTCCTTTACCTTTATACTTCATTGAAATGAAACTTTGCAAAAGTGTGCTTGTTTCAGCCTTATCGTTTTTCGCAAAACGTTTTTCAATTTCAGCAAAGAAATCTTTGGCATTAGACATTTCTTCAGATATTGCGCCTCGAAAGGCTTCCGAAATGCCGCGCTTAATGATCATCAGACACGTGCGGTTTGAGCGCTCTCACTTCTCAAAGTTTCTCTTTTCATCAGATGAACTTTCATCCGTCAGAGGAGTGAGTTGCTCAATCCGAAGCGCAAGGTCTAGATCCATGCGGTCGAGAACAATTAATACGTTCTTTTTCCAATTCTCGAAGTTTGTCCCATTTAGCTTGGGAATATAGTTAATATTTGCGATATGGTGTTAGAAGATGAACTAGCTATAGAAAGAAAATAAAATAATTATGCTCATATTAACATTAAGATTCAATAATCAATAAATTCAAATCATGGTAAGTCTCATCTCAAGATACCTAGTACACCATTAATATCAAGTCTTTGGACAGTAATATTAATTGTAAGTGGTACTCTTGGTGTAATGATCAAATATTGACAATAACTCCTGTCAAATAATAAACCAATATTTGGATTTATTTATTATTCACATGAAAACCTTATAATTGTCACATGTTTACCATCACATGCGTGTATCAAATTCGACCAAATATTAACATTCATTTGGACCGGCTAATATCCGCATGAACAAGCATGCACACGAATTCCTTCTAATATTTTAAGTTAATTCATTTCCACAAGAGAGGTTGTTTTGGCAATATTGCTTCAATCAATTCATTTTTGAATATTATATACTCAATTGAGTCCTTTATACCATAATTTGATAATCAGAATACTTAATTTTATTTATCTTGAAACTTTAAGAGCCTAATGGTTAATAATTCAATACTTTAGGGGTCGAAATTAATTAATTCAAAACTTTATGAGTCAATAATTAATTATTGAAAAACTTTAGGGGTTAATTGTTAATAATTGTAAAGTTTAGGAGTTAAAAAATCAATTATGTGGAACTTTTGGGGCCAAACTAAACCAATTATGAACATTCATGGGCTTAATGATTAAATTCAGAACTTAAATGTCCCAAATTAATTAATTTCAGAACTTCAAAGACTGAATTATTAAAACATTTAACCTTGAGGCACAATTAGGATAAATTTTAAGGGACCGATTTTTAAAATTTAACCATAATTTTAAATTGCAAGCAAGAGCTTTAGAATTTTTGATTTGCAGCCCATACCCCCGCCCCCAAATCTTCCAAAAATCGAAAAACTTAATGAAAGAAAATGCCCCTTCATCTTCTCCCAAAAGTGAAAATCTTCAATGACCTTTTAATATACTTATTTTCTCTCACGGCGGCACCAGGGCTGCGGAGAAGTTGCCCCCCGTCGCCAACTACGCAACAATAGTCGCATCGGGTTGCTGCAACCGGACACTGCAAATTTTTTTTTTAGAAAAAAAAACTTGAAACCTTTTTTTTTATTTCAACATATCCATAAATCCATTCCTTCTTAAAATTCGATTTTCTTGAAGAAAATCATAGATCTTTATACTTTCATGTTATATCCATATAATAATTTCAAAAAACTATATTATACATGCTCATATCCATAATAACATGCAATAATTCTAGATCCTTAACATAATATGTTAGAAATTCATGACATATAACATGAAAATCAAACAATCCATAAAAATTTCAAAATTTAAAATTTCAATTTCTCAAGATTTTGATTATGAAGTTCCCTGATAGAAAATCGAAAAGGAATAATCAATCCATATACTTTATTCAAATCATTTTTTCATATAAAAATCCTTAAATTCATACTCCATATTGAAATCTGAAAAATTAACAGAAACATAAAACATATCTGAATCCATGATAATTTGATTGTTAGCTTGAATGGATCACGATCTTCCAATCTGATTGTGATATTCGCTTCAATTTATGATATCTAGTGATGGGGACGTAAATAATATCAAAGAACACGACAAATTGGGGACAATGACCCCATATATTCATAAGATAATGATCATTCATTATCTTTCATTTGTTTTAAATTGATCCATCAACAATCTAAAATAAACTTCCGGTCTCTACGCTTTAATTTCATGAAACCTAATATACATTAGTCAAAATTCATCTTTAGTGGATCACTCTAATGACTAATATATTTTAAACAATAGCACCACACATTTTAATATATTACGTGTGGCCCCAAATATGTTTGAATTTTCCAACACATTCCTCCTCATACTCTCTCTATCAAACACCACAACTCCCGTCATCTTCAAACGTTCCACCTTTTGCACTCTTTCGCTGCAACTATAGATTTGTCGCCACACAAGCACCAAATCCACGTCTGCTACACCCACCAACATATATCTCGCCACCAAACAATAAAAAAACCCAACTTCAAGTTACGACAAAGTACTATTATCACCCCGATTTATATCATCATAAAATTAAACCTCTAACTCTTATCTCACCACCAGTGTCGCATGAATTTGATTATACGATTTTATTTTTTAATTTGTGAGTGGCTACAATGATTATAATTTTGTGATGGCTCATTGTAGTTACGATTGGTTTGTTGTGACGTGGGGGTGTCAGTGACAGTGATGACAGTGGTGATGGCGTGGCACGATGATGCAAAATTTACTAGTGTTTGTTAGGATTTAGGCTTTGTTGGTGATGTAAACATTGACATTATGGCAGCGAATGAGTTGGTTAATAAGTTACAATAAAAATAATAACAAGAAGAAGAAAGTGTAACGATAACATATTATTTTTCTCTTAATGGGCAACGATTGGAGGTGATGGGCGAAGGCAATAGCGAGGTGATGATGTAACAATTTTAAGTTAAATTTTGAAATAAACTACACGCGCTTTAACAACTATAACATATATTTTAACAACAATGTATGTGTTTTTCTATGTTGATGGTGACTCGGTGGTGATGGGGTGGCGGTCACAGTGACATGATTGTGACGGTAGTGAAATCGCGGTGTCAAAATTTTAAGTTATAGCTTCAAAGAATTTGCATACAATGCAAAAACAATAACACGTAGCACAATTTACAATTTTAAAGAAACTTCGACAGCAATAACAAATAGTGCAAGCTGTAATTCTAAAGAAATTAAATAGAGGGTGAGTTATTACCACAGTAACTCAATAAATGTATGGTTTCTAAAATTGCTGTAAAAAATACATACACCGTAAAGGAAAAAAAAAAAAGATTTGAAGCACACTTTACTTTTGAAATTATATATATATTTTTTATTTTTAAATTGGTCCACAAAATATTTATAGTCGTGAATTAACTTATTTAACTACGAATCAGTGTTCTAAAAAGGTCATAACTTTTATTTGTCAAATGATTTTCTTATTTTAAAATTACAACAAAATGCTAAAGCATCAAAAACTTAAAAAGGAATTAAGTCCAACCAAAAACTCACTCCAATCCAAATCTAACTCGTGGACATAATTTTCTCTATCAAAGAACGTAATATTATTGATTTGGAGTATTTATTATTTGGGAATTATATTTTTATTGAGATTTTGAAATATATGTTTGAAGTTCCTTTACATTTTAAAAGTGAGATTTATTTTATTTATTTATTTTTCAGTCTAAAATAATTAAATCAATAAAATAGAAAAAAATCTAATACATTTAGATTGTGCTATTAATCAGTGTTCTAAAAGACGTAATACGTGACGATAAGTGGAGGTCAAGTTGTGGGTTAGACGAGACATAGACCTTAAAAAGCGTTTTCTTATTTTGATTTTCAATTAATAAAAAAATCATTTAATAATTAAAAATAATACCTATCAAACATTAAAATAGATTTATAAAAACTTTATACATTATTTCAAAAAATTTCAATAAAAAGATAAATTCAAATGTAAATCAACATTTAAAATTTAACTCAAAAGAACTGTATTTTTTTTTTTTAAAAGATAATAATCGTGTCTAAGCGCGCATTAGCGGTGAACGATTGCCGTTGATTGCTAAATAAGGCGAATGGAATCTAGGCGGCACTTTGACGTCGTCTATACACGCCTTTTATAACACTGCTATTAATAGATTTAACTCATGTTTAGGCTCCATTTTATTCAAAAAATATATTTTTTTTCTTTTCTTTTGAACCACACATTTTTGAATAAAATAATATTACACGTAAATTAATTTTTTTCTATTTTAATCACACATTTTTTTTAAAATTACTATTTCAAAATACATTTTATTTTTTCAAAAAATATATTAATGGGAACATTACGTTTCTAAGGTGTTTACTTTACACCTTTTCAAAAATGCAAAAACAAGTTTGAAAATTCACAAATCAGGTTTTTAAAATTTTTAATTAATAATTAATGAATTATTAAATCAATTTATTATTAAATATTTATTTCTAATTTAATATAATTACCCTACCACACCTCCACCACCCCAACCGACTTTCCGATCACCACTCATCTCCGGCGACCGTTCCGACAACTATTTCGACGACAATTTTCCGGCGAATGTCGGCCGTCGCATAATTTCGGCGACTGCTCCGATTCCAAAGTCACAGGTTAATAAAATTTGTTGGTCACAGATAAAAAAAATTATGTCACAGGTCACGTATTTTCAAATTTGTGGGTCACAGTTCAATACCTAGGTCACAGACACCAAAAACCCGTTCAATACCTAGGTCACAGGCACCAAAAAAATCGCTATAATTCAATAGTTAAGTCACAGATCGACCAAATAGTTGGTCACAGAAACACTTCATCTCATCTGCCCGACACCAGCGCCACCAATACTAGGTCACAGATCGACCAAATAAATGGTCACAGAAACACAACGTCCCATCCATAGCACCCATCCCTCAATCCCAATATACCATCAAATAAAAGGTCACAGGACGACCAAACACCCAACAACCACCACCCCAACAACCACCACCACCGCCTAAACAGCACCACCAACAACCACCACCACCCAAACCGCCTGCACAGAAATCTGCCCTCAACCTCCACCATAGCACCATTACCATGCAAATCTACAACACCACCACCACACAAACACATAAAAAAGCTGCACTTTCAACACTCCAAAAATAAAAAAAAAATAAAAAAAACTTGCAGCAGCGTCGACGCTGCCGTCCGCCTGTGCGACACAGCAGCGTCGCGTTGCTGTGTCGCACAGGCGCGACGCAGCAGCGGTGTCGCAGCTGCGTCGCGCAGCGGCAGATCGGGGGGGAGGGGAGAAATGGAGGGGGGAAGAAAGGGAGGAGAGAAGGGTGGAGGGAGAGGGAGAATGGTGGAGGCGGCCGGAGGAGGTGGCGGCGGCGGACGGTAGCGGCGGCTGCGTCGCGCAGCGACGACGCTGCTGCTGCGTCGCAGCGGCAGATCGGGGCGGGGGGGGGGGGAGGGGGGGGGAAAATGGAGGGGGGAAGAAAGGGAGGAGAGAAGGGTGGAGGGAGAGGGAGAATGGTGGAGGCGGCCGGAGGAGGTGGCGGCGGTGGACGGTGGCGGCGGCGGGGGGTGAGAGAGGGAGGAATGAGATTTTAAATGGATTAGGGTTTGAATGTTATATATAAAATAAAATTGGTTGGGGTAGATAGTGGGGTGGGTATTTTTTTTATTTTAATTTTATAAAATTATTATTAATTATAATTATAAAAACCTGATAATTGAATAAAAAACTTAAAAATCTGAATTTTTAAAATGCAAAAGAAAAGACATGGTTTTGTGTAATTTCCTCTATATTAAAATGGAGCCCAAAGGGGTTTAATGAAGCCCAATGGCAATTTTGGAAATAAAAATCGCTCGTCCCGTCCAAAACCCTAGAGATAAATACCACCTCAAGCTCAAAGACTTTTGCATTTCACAAAACTCTCGAGCAGTAGCTGGTCATTGAATCCTTTATTATTTGATCTTTAATCTCCCAAGTAAGCTCACTTCTCTATCTACGTTGTAATTTCTCTCTCTATAATTGTATGTAGATGTATTTTCGATGTTTATTTGAGTTTTGATAGTTGTGGATTGATTTTTTATTTTTTGGCCTCTAAAATTGGTCAGAAATGAAGGTTGTTGCAGCTTACTTGTTGGCCGTGTTGGGTGGCAACACCTGCCCTTCTGCCGATGACCTGAAGAACATCCTCGGTTCAGGTTCAAATAGATTTACATACAAATCTTGCTACAAAATTTTTGTTTTTCTTACGTCATTTTGTTTATAATATTATCGCTCATCATTTCTGTGAATGATTTTGGCACTGTGCGCCAGAAGTTTCCTAGCGAACCCAGTATCTGTTTATAGATTTAAAATAAGCGTACGGCATCTGAATTTAGTCTTTTCCTAATCAAGTTCGCTTCTTGTATTTTTCAGTCCTAAAATTGGTATTAGAAAAATTTTCTTCAAATATATATTTGCCTAAATGGATTCTGGCTCACCTGATACATTTTCATTGAAGATGTTGGTAGAATTTGAGGAGTTATAACAATAAATAACAACAATGTAAATGATGCGCTTATAATTTTTCGAGTTTCCTAGTGACTATGCACATTGGAAAATGAACGTGGATCTTGTAGGTTTAGGTCAACTCTGGTGGATTTATGCATGTTTGCTAATTTGGATTGGAGATTTTTTTTCCTTATGAATCTCACCGGGGATGATTGTAACCAGGATATAGTTTATCGGGGTTTAATCTTGTAAGGCTAAACAAGAGTTTTTGATATGCCCTTTTGGGGTTCTGGACTAAAATGGCCAAGTTATTCTGGTATTTAGGCTTTACTGATTGCAACTCACTAAGCTCGTCATGTGTTTTTTCACTAATTGCTCAACTTCAACAATGTAAAGCATAAATAAATATGTTTTGGGGATGTATTCTTTCAAATTTCAGTACTTTGCTTATATAATCTGAAAATGTTAGTTATGGTTGTATAATTTGTATTTGAAACATAACTCAAATTTTTAACGACACCAAACTGGATTTTAATTTTATATGCCCTTGTTCTGTCAGTCCTTGCTCTGCGTACTCAGAAACTCTCAAGTTGTCCATTTTCATTGCACTCAAGTTCTTGGTTCTGGAAATGTCTAAATTCTCCCCGTATTTAGGTTTTACTGATTGCGACATACTAAACTCGGAACGATTTTCACAAATTACTCAATTGAAACAATTTCAAGGAAAAATTACGTATCTAGGGACTGTTCTTTCAATACTTGTGTTTGGAGGGACTTATAATTTACTTATACTATCCAGTCCAAGTCAAACAACGATCTCAATTACACTTTCAAAACTGCTAATTATTATGTACCAAAATTTCGTGGTCCCCACACTATTCCTAGAAAGTTGCTGATAATCTTTCCTGAACAAAGGCGTAATTTGAAAATGTTACTTATAATTGCCTTTGAAAAAAGAAAATTCGATTTTAATAATGTCAAGCTAGGTATTCATGTTATTTTGGGCTTTGTTCAGTCAATCTTGGCCTGTATACTCACAACTTCAAGTTTTCAAATTTCGTTGCACTCAAGTTTTTGGGATCAGTGGTTCAAAAAAAAAAATCAGCTAGTGGTAACCCTAATTGTTTAACTTCTTTTGGTCAGTCGGAGCTGAGGCTGATGATGACAGGATTGAGTTGCTCTTGTCTCAATTGAAGGACAAAGATATCACTGAAGTGATCGCAGCAGGAAGAGAGAAGTTGGCTTCAGTTCCTGCTGGTGGTGGTGCAGTTTCTGTTGCTGCACCTGCTGCAGCAGGCGGTGGTGCTGCCCCAGCTGCTGCTGAAACAAAGAAAGAAGAGAAAGTCGAAGAGAAAGAGGAGTCCGATGATGTAAAATACAGCACTTAATTCTTTTTTGGTTGCAGGATCAATTTATTTGCTGAAGAGAAATAAATGTTAATCTATTCTCTGACTTCTGTTTCTATTTTTTGGTTGCAGGATATGGGTTTCAGTCTCTTCGACTAAAAACTGCGAAACAGGAGGAACCAATTCTTAGGAATTTATTGCCCTTTTAATGCATTTTAGAAAATTTCAGTCTGTCTTTGGTTAGGAATCCTGAATTTTGTTTTGAATTGAACAAGGATGTGGCATGTAATGGAATATAATATTAGTTTGTCTATTCATAATGTTTTCTTTCTCACCTGGCTATCCTTTAGCTCGATGGAATCACAGCTTATTCAAGGAAAAAAATACAACTTAAACTCGCCGTTATTACTAGTATTTTTTTTCCAATCAATGAATTTCTGGTAGTTTTTTTTTACTTTTTATTTTTGCAGTAAATTTTTGTGGTTGAATTTTAAAGTGCTTTTTATTGAAAGGATCGTCCCTTTGCCTAAGCGGGTTTAGTTAAAAACATTATCACTTTGTGTTTGGTTTTTGACGTGAAACTTTTACATGTTATAAAAATGTCATGATGAAGTGCCCGTACAAGTGTATGTATATATATATATTTATCTATTCGTATTTTTCTCTATAATTTATTTTATCAACCTTTTTGTCACACAGACTACTGTTCTACTATTATTGATACTAAATAACATTATTTTAATTCTGCAAATAATATTTGTAACAAGTCTAATTAAATGTCTCGTATTCTTTTCATTTAATTAACTTTAATTGGACTTATTTTATAATGACAATTAGATCGATATTTTAATATAATTGGTTTTAGATAACATTATTCTATTTTAAAAAGATAAGTTGGGTACTTTGTAAAAATCACAAAATAAATTAAAATTAGATTTTTCTTTTATTGATGTTTAATATAGTTTAGTTGAACTTTGTTTTCTATAATGTAAATCTGTTATTATAGTTTTAATTTTAATATAATATTGTATATAAAAGAAAATATCTGTGAATTTAAAAGATAAATTTTTTTTGACACACTAACAGAGTTTTTATTTTAGCTCTTCATTTTACCTTTTCAATAAACTTTTATTGTCTTTGCCAATCTTTTTTCAAATAAGATTTAGATGACGAAAATATTCAAATATTATATAAAGAACTAAAGAAATGGAGCATTTAAATATGTAATTTATTAAAGTAAAATTAAATAGTCAATTTGAGCTTAATTTGAAGGTTGACTATTTAAAATAAAGATATCTTATTTTAGGGAGTTTCTTGAAAATGTTCAAAACTACATATATTAATATATTAATTTTGTCTTTAATAACTATCCATTATATGTGAGTTGATATTCATTTATTATTGGCGAATATTCACGTGGAGGTCCCTAATATTTGAACCTTTTGACGATGAAGTCGCGAACCCATTCTAATGCCATGGTTTCTAACATTTGCCTGAGGTAATTTTGTGGTAAAAATAGCCGGTTTAAATGTTGAAAATACACGACACAACCCTCAACTGATGGTCTCCTGATGGATAAAAATGTACAATTGTGAATAGAATTTGTTTCCATTGTTGAAAAAAAAGGGCTGAAAAACCAAATCCCACCAAATTGGCGAGAATTGATTTTCCTCAAAACCATGAAAAAGGTAACCGGGTGAGCCAAACCAAGAAAATAAATTGCATGAAAAATTTAGTGTATCAAACAAAGTCAAAAGTGAAAGATGAAACTCATTTTCCATGGAAAATCTTGTTGAATCAAACAAGCCTAAGTGTTGTTTTCAAAGCAACCTTAATTGATAAAATAAATAAATTAAATTAATGGATATAATTTTTGTACGTTGATAATCTAGGGTGTGTTTGAGCCATATTATTTTGGAAGAATATATTCTGGAATAATATATTGATGGAGAATATGATTGAAAAAAATGAAAAATTATTGATATGGTGGAAAATATTATTTTATTGAAAAATGTATGGTTGAAAATGAGTAGAAAAATAAAAATAAAAATTTTAATATGTACCAAACGAGAGTCTAAACAACTTTTAATTAGCGGGGCTAATAGTTGGAATTTGGATACAAGGCTGGCACATGCCCTACATGATTAGAGGGGCTTGAAAAAGGTTATCGAATGACTAGAAGTATGAAGTTTAGTTAGGGATGCAACGTGGCGAGTATGGGATGGGTCCCCCACTCCCACCCCGTCTCGTCGAGTATTTTTGTTACCTTGTTCCATTCTCATACCCCGTTATAGTGGGACGGGACGGGGCAAGTCCCCTGATCCATTTATCGCTTCATTTATTTATTATATATGTCTTTAGTTAGTAAATATTATTATTTTTTTACTAATTTGTTAAAAATAACTTATATTCTTTTTAAAAATGATGATAAATTTATATTTTTGTATGATAAAAAATTTAAATTTGAAATTAACTTTGAATGGGGCGGGGTGGAGGCTATATTTCCCGTACCCGCCCCGTACCCACTTCAGGGTATTGATCCTCGCCCCGTCTCCTCCCCGTTTACCAACTTAGGCGGGTAATCCCCCACAGGTATTGAGTTGAACATGTTTTTTTTATCATCCCTAAATTTAGTTGCGAAAAATTGCGAGTGAAATTCTACTTGAATGCTTGTTATGTGCACATTTCAAGGAATCAAGCACTACACACCTATTTCTTATTTATAATTTAAATAGTTTATTTGATATAAGTTAAGCTTTTATTCCCATTACTTTTCTAAAATATGTCTCTATGTTATTTTCAATAATACATTCTTTAATAAAATAACATTACACCTAAATTTAAAATTTTTCTTTATTTTTTAGTTACATATTTTCCAACAAGCTACTATTCTAAAATGTATTATTTACCTTTTAATGGGTTCAAACACACCCTCAAATTTATTTTTAACTTTGTTTTGTTGATTATCTTTTCTAGATAGTGATGATATCAGTAAAATAAATTCATTATAATAAAGTAGAACAAAGATAAAAAAAAAAAAAATTGAATTCTTGGTGACGGACATGTCTTCCAAAATTCGAACTCAAAACCTCTATTTAAGTATTAAGTCTAACAGGTCTAAATAGTTACAAAAAAAGCTTCGCTCACGAGTTCCTGTTTGGTCCCTATTTTCTTTTTTTTTTTAAACTCATATTTAATTATATATTTCATGAAACTCATAACTTTTATTTACTTTTCAACAAAATATTTCATAACTTTTTTCAAAATTTTGATTTTTACCGAAATCAAACATGGACAGAACCATCGTGAGTAGGAATTGCTAGCAATTCCCTATTTATTAACTTTTAAAGTTTTTTTTTTAAATACAATTTAATATATTTAAACAAACATCCAATAGGAGTATGATCAAGTCACGAGAGTTTGCCATATCCTATCCGTAGTGCCGAGTGCGAGCAACTACACTACACACTTCGGTTCACTATTTCATTGATTGAGCACTTGGATCTACAAGTGTGGCGTATGGAGCACGAGATCAAACTTGTCCGACACATTTCTGACAATTTTAAGGGTATGTTCGGCAGATATTAAAATCGGATTAAAATTGAAAAATTAGTCGTTATTGTTGATTTTTATTAGACGAGCGGGACCCAATAATAATTATATTTTCAATTTTAATCGAATTTTAAGTCATACCGAACACGCCCTCAATTCTAACTTAGGAAAATTTCTTTTGTCACAATATGCAATATTTTTCAAGCTCCATTCTGTCCATAAAAAATGGCATCAAATCTTATGCTTTTCATTTTCTTTCTAAAATTTCAACTCCTCACTCCTCTATTTGGAGACACAGTACTAGTCAAGAACCAATGAAAGCCTTGTTTACACCAACCGTAGCTCCAAATCCAATCACCGCAAAATCCCCAATTTCTTGCCATTTTTCCTCTCATCTCTTCCCCTCTAGATCCCCATTTCCCTCCCAAAATTCAACGGTTAAACACAGACAAATTGCAGTGAAACCCACGAAAATCAAAGCTTCATCAATGGCATCAACAAATCCAGATAACGTACATACGGCAAAATCCTTTTCAGTGCTGTTTGTTTGCCTTGGCAACATTTGTAGAAGCCCAGCAGCTGAAGGCGTGTTCAGACACCTTGTTAAGGAAAGAAGCCTTGATTCCAAGTTCTACATCGACTCGGCTGGTACCATCAATTACCACGAGGTATACTTGCGAATTAAATCCAAGTCCCCAGTTTTTTAGTGTAATAATTTATAGAAGCTTCAATACAGATTCTCAATGATATAGTTTTCTTTGCAAGTCTTTTCACAAACAGAATTACAAGGTTGTTACTATCATCACCATATCATCTATTAATTGTGTTTACATTCGATTAGAGCTAGTTTAATTAGAAACTATATTATTCCTAGTAGGAAAGATACTTGGACTTAAGTCCACTTTGTTACTTGTGGCGAACACTACACTTGCGGGATAATTAAGAAGGACAACATTAACCAGCCTGGTTTAGCACGGAGTTATCCCCAAGTTTTATTGTATGGTTATTTTTTGAATATGTTTTTCTCCATAGTTGCTGAATAATTTATAAATACTGGTCTTATTTTTGTTATCTTTGTTGGTAAGGGCGGTCCAGCAGATCCAAGAATGAGGGCAGCCGCAAAAAGGCGTGGAGTTGAGATAACTTCCATATCAAGGCCGATAAGGCAGTCAGATTTCAGGGATTTTGATCTTATTCTTGCAATGGACAAGCAAAATAGAGGTGGGATAGAATTGGCTAAAATTCTCATTTTTTGTCTGCACTACTATCTTCTGAATTTTCTTGGCCTTATAATGCATCTCGTGCAAAATGTCCATATTTCTTCTGTGTATGAACTGTGCAAATTGTTAAATGAACTGAATGTTTTTCCTGACCCCATTTTATACAGAGGATATACTTGAGGCATTTGAGAGGTGGAGGCACAGAGAGACGTTGCCAGCTGATGCAGATAAGAAGGTTAGTATGTGATTATCATGCTGTTGTTAATGCAATGAGGTAGTTCCATATTTTTCATTACTTGATGTTGAACTGTGTGCTACGTCATAGACGTAGAGTGTACCATATAATTCTTTATTGACTGTCTTTTTTTTTTTAATATTAAAATGTGTATTAATCTTGCAGGTTCGGCTGATGTGTTCGTACTGCAAGAAGCATGATGAAACTGAAGTGCCTGACCCCTACTATGGTGGGCCGCAAGGTTTTGAGAAGGTAATACATCTCTCCATTTCAATGAGATGTAAGATCGAAACAACCTACAGTGCTCGATAAATTTAGCTGCATCATATGTGATCTATGCTAGGATTTATCAGTCATCTGACATGATTTTCTCTCAAAACCTACTTTGTGAAACATATAACCATAATAATCAAACTTTAAGGACTTATGCCAAGAGTTGAAAATATGATGTCTGTGCCACAAAACTATTAAGAGTGCACAAGTGAGACATAGGAGAGGCTGCATTTCTTGTTGAGAAGCTTTCGATTTTAAATTCATTGGTTGCACTTGGACATTGTCAGCAAAAAATAATTTATTTTAATATATACATTTCATTTTGAACCTATGAAAAGGAGTAACTTTTCTCTGGAAGTAGGAATATGTCCGTGACATGCTGATGCAGACGTAGTTTTGGTCCTCATGGGAATTAAAAGGGACAGTATTCTACCATAGATGGTCTACTTTCTTCTCTATTTGGTTTTTTATGATGTCGGATATCATTGGAATTTAATTACCTTCTCATGGAAAATTTACAGCAAAGTAACTTTCTTGTCAATACAACATGCATGCTCTATGATGTAGTCACTTTGAAAGATGCAGTTTCGAATGTGCTACAAGGAACAACCTAGGGAATGAAAGATTGTATTGATCCACATCCCGTGCTTCGTTGATACATTAGACAGGAATAGAGATAAGCAATCTCACAAGAAGTGGTTTGCTCCGGCATCCTATCTTGTGACTTTCTGATGTTCCCTTTGAAGATGTAGTGCAAATTAAAAAAATAAAAAATAAAAATTGCTCTATAGACTAGGGCTTGCATAGTATGACCCCTTCATACTTTGTTATTCAGTTATATTTTATTTTAATTTGGGGAAGTCCAACATTAAGGTTTAGCTAAAAATCAGTTTTTTAGTAGATTTGGATAAAAGCGGATGAAATGTGTTGTTGAAAAGTCATGTGTACCTTGAAATGTGTGGTTGAAAATGAATTTTAAGGAAAGTGAGTTTCAGAAAATGGGGGCCAAATAGGGCTAAATTATGTTGTTCATACTGTGTTTCTCATGTTATGGCATCTCGTCACTTGCAACGTTGAACACTTAGACATGTACATGGAGTATGTAAGGCTGAATTTGCATATTGAACATGGTTGCTTTAGATCGTCTTGTGGATCTAGTATTGTGAATTGAATGAACTAATGGAAAAGGATCATGTAATAGACCCCAAATTTAATTTTATTGAGAAAAAGCTTACTCCATATTGTGCTAAGCATCAAAAGTTTTATTTGTGGAAGTTGTAAATAACTTGCTTATTTTGATAACATGGTAAGAGCTACTTTCAAAATAAATAACTATGTTTGGAGGAGTAACTTTTACCTTTTTTTTTTTTTGAGCTCCACTGAACATAGTCTTGGTTTTGTTGGTATGATGTAAAACTAAACTCTCTATTTTTGACAGGTTCTGGATTTGCTTGAAGATGCTTGCGAGTCACTACTTGAAAGTATTGTAGCTGAGGACAATCGTATTCTGGATTCTTAGTACTTGGTTCCGAGATGAGCACTTCGGTTTATTATTGCAAGCTCATTAATTTGATTCAACATGGCGTTGATAAAAATAATTTTTCGACTGAATTGAACTACTCAAGTGATTCATATGTGCTTTCTCATCTAATAAGTAAAGACAGTAGTTTACTCTATCCAAGCCTGTGTGGTTGCTTTATTGGCTCATTGATTATTCAAATCTATTTAATGAAACCTAGAATCAGCTTAAATATGATGTATGTAAAGAATGTGTAGTTTATGTTGAAACTCAGAAAGATTTTCTTGTATATGTATTCTATGTCATACAGGTTTCCATGTAATGGATTATTCGAGCATTTCTTCTATTCAACGACATGATTCCAACTGTAGTCGACATTTTTGGCACACTGAATTGAACAAGACAACAAAATAATTTATCTAAGTTTGACATTTGGCATAAAATATAACCCCAATTAAATTAATTCAGGTGCAAGTGAAGCTCAAGTCGAAGATGATAATGAATAACAATGATTTATATTCACCAATTCTATTCGGTTTACAAACACGTCCCTTGTGTTTATCAAGATTAGATGCAACTGGCTCAAAAAGAGTTAACCCCGTTTGGTCCACCTATTTTCTCCCTAACTCATTTTGTACCACATTTTCCCAATAAAATAATTTGGCATGTTGACCCATAACCTTTCTTGACTTTTTAACCATACATTCTTTAAAATAATAATAATAATTAAAAAAAAAAATCACAAAATCTACACCGAACATGCCCTTAAAAGTAAGAGTTGATTGCTTAGAAATTAATACATCCAAAAACCATTCTATAAGGTACAAATCATGCATTACAAACTCAGCTACAGCATAATGATCCTGCCAAATCATTGAATTTTACAGAAAAAGAGCAAAGTACAGTTGAATGGAATCAATGGATGTTTCTTGCCCATGCTTTTTCCATTTCATATAGAAGACAAGAAGCATTACACATGAAAGCTAATCATGTCTATTTTTTCCATATTCACACTAAAAGCTGAGACCTACAATTACAAATCTCAAAAATTGGAATTTTGTCGTCACCAACTTTACACTTCACGCATCATCCATAATATGATCGTTATCGTTATCACCAGCGTAATATTCATCATCACGCAGGATTTGCTTGTCTTTCGTGTGTCCTGAGAAGGCAATTAAATCAAGGACAAAGGTAGCAAACTTAGCTTATGCTGGAAGCGTATAATAAAACCACAAGGAGAAAACAAGAGGCCTCGACCAAGTGTGGTTATGTAGCTATACAGCTTTTACTTACGATCTACACGTTCTTCAGGATTCAGCTCATCTTCATCAAAATCGGGAATGTAAAAATCAGGAGGCACCTAGGGATAAAACAAAATGTTTCAGCGAGTCCAATATAACACGTGAAGTGTCTAAAAGAATACACGCAGTGGTAGTCCAATTTACACACGTTCTTTTACAACAAACAAAGCTTTATTCATAATACAAAACGTGCTTTTCAACGTAATTAAATGGAGGAAAAATTACATTATAGTGCTCCAACCTTTGGGCTCTGTTTACCAAGTTCATCCCCAACCTTTAAACGGAGTATCTTGATCCCCAAACTTCTAAATATTGTTGCAGAAGTAGCCCCATAGATGAAAATAGTCAATTTGCCAGTTAAAAAGCCATATCTTGTTGAAAAGACAGTTGTACACTTACTTTTAACTGAAACAAAAATAAAATGAAAAGGAGAATTATACCTTTTCTTTTTCTTCCTATTTCCTATATCCTGTTGTATTAATTTCTTATTAAAATTAATGTGTTTTACGCATTTCGCCCTCACAGTCCTTGCACAAGCAATTTTAAATGGCAAATTGGATGGAAACGGGGATAGTAGTGCAACAAAAGTAAGAGATCAAGGATATAAATGCTCCAAATCAAGGTTAGGGTGCAACTTGCTACACGGGTTATTGGTTTGGGTTTTCGGCAATCTTCTTTTCTATTAATAAATAAGAGTATCGACAGCAGTACTCTTTTTAGCACAATCATAAATCAAATTCTTTGCAGTAACTTGTTTTGCATTCTACGTAGAACATAACTTCCTGCATTCTTAGAAACAACACTAGTTCGGACTTGATTATGTCCTGTGTTCTGCCTACCTCTTGCAACTGTACGCTAGGAGAATGTTGGATGGAGCGAAGATTTTCATGCACTTGCTGCCTGATTGAGTTAAGATACGATCTGCTATTCAAATTCTCCTGCTCAATTAACAAAATTGGGAGACGTGTAAATTAAACATTGTTTGCTGCTTAACAATGACTAGTTAAACATATTAACAGAACCAACAAAATTCAATTAAATTTTACCTCGTTTAGTCAACAAATAACGCAATACTACCAATAAAATTATATAAGCACAGATAATTAGCTGATATACATTGATATTAAAGCAATAGCAAATGGGGGCATGAATCAGAGTGACACGTGAAAAGTTTCACATACCATGGGCCCACTCGGAATTTTCAATGAGTAACCAGGAGCAAAATATTTGATGTACTCATTTTCTGGTATCTCTGCAAGACAAAGATATATGATACTTTAGGATGTAGGACTAAGCTAGCTTCATTCTACAGTAACAGAAAAGATATAGATGACTTTTGCAAACCTCTGTTTCTGGATGCATTATGAAAAGGCATGCTTAATGGCAGAACTATATTGAGCATATCCGACTAGCTTATAAAGTCTAGTTATAATTAAATAGTATTAAAACAAATAATTCTTTATTGGATAAAGTTGAAAATAAGTTACCTATTTTGAAAAGGTATAAGATACAAGTTGCTTTGAAACTAACCTTTTTTTACTAAAAAGTTACATATCCAAGCTTAGCCAAACACACACCAAGTAAAATATACCAAAACATTGTACATGAAGTCACCAAAAAAAAAAAAAAAAAAGATCAATAATCAGAAAGGAACAAAACATGAACAGAAGAAGATATTAGTGATGGTGATTAAAGCTAGAAGATCATAATATCAGAAAACTGTACTGGGAGACGATGCATTCCCATAAGACAGAGGTGCATCAGCATACCATCAGGAAGCTCTGCATCTAAAAGAACTCCAGTCTCCACAGTCCAACATCTAGCCACATTCTCTTTAGTGTAACCCCCACCTCCAGTTACCTGCAAGCAGATAACACCTTTCAACAGTGGAACTACATAACTGGGCATTTCTTAAATTTTTTTAGACATAAGCTTACCAGCAGTGGCAAATTCAAATTCTTCACCAACCTAACGCAAGCTGCATGCCCTGCAGGAAGAATCCAATGATACGCAAATATTATGAAAAGCTGCCAATTTGTTCATGAAAATCAATTATGTATGAGAAACAGCAAGTGGTAGAATGACGAGTGACAGCCAAAAAATGTTACACTACAAGCAAAATAACACCATCAATAGTAAGGTTGAAGCAGCCCAAACGGTCGCCAGCAAGTGAATCTGCTCCGCATTGGAGAACAATTGCCCCAGGTTGATAGGTTTCAACAACCTTCGTAACAACCTGCAAAATCTCATCACAATCCTTAAATCATTAAATCTGAACAAGAAACGTGTCAAGTGCCCATTCACGAAAAATTACCATTTTGAAAAGACGGTCGAAACTAGTGTCATCTATTCCATCCTTGAGAGGGACATTTATGGCATAGAATTTGCCTTCTCTTTCTCCTACATCCTTCAAAATTAAATCAAAACATGGATAAAAATTATTTGGAATAAGATGGAGAGTCTTAGAATAGTTTGAAGGCTATCTCAATTTTTTTTTTTTTTTACAAATTTCAAGTCCCATCACAAATTACCTTAAAAGGTACTTGTCCAGTTGCAATGAAAAATATTCAAATTTGAAATAGCATGTAATTCTCTAAGTTATATTGGCATCACACTATTGCAGTGAGTTGTAACACGTGACGAATCTTATATTCTATGGCTTGCAATAGGCTAGGGATTTTCTGGAATCTAAGGAAAACATGAAATAAATAATTATCAGGGAAAATAACATTCAAAGATGCCAAAAGTGAATTGACATATGGTAGAGACAAAAGCATCTTATATGACTTTCAGAGAATTTCTAGATATAGTAACAGCACTGAAATCTAGCTGTCTACCCTGAATAATATTCTGGGACCAAGACAAATGCACAAGAAATTCTCAAAGTTAGTTCTTTTTTGTCAACGGACTGTTTTAGTTAGACCTCATAAAAAGTCATTTCAATATTCTGTAAACAAGGTTGGACAAGCACATTAAAGCTGTTTACAGTAATCGAAATAAATTCATATAAAAACACCGTAGAAATGTTAAGAGATATCTGCATTCAGGGTTAGTCACCAGATTTAAAATACACTAAAAGATAGATACATAGCCAACAGCATATAGATTACAAATCATTTTCACTAGAGATTCTCCTCCCGTTTTTTATCAAACCACTCTTTTCGCAAGCACTTCACAGAGAGATGAAGCAATTTCTTTTAAAGTGATGGAATCTGGAAAGAAGCTATATTTAGCAAGCTAACTTGACCTCAAAAGTAAATGACTAATGAACTAAGAGCACAATTACCATATAAATATAAAACTGTCAAGCTATTCAAACTCTGTCAGTGTTCCATATAATTAACCACTCAATTATTGAATTAAAGAACCCTATGAAACTAATCTATAAAAATAATTCCCCATCTCCACATTTACCATCAAGAGAAGTAAAACTGACAGGACAGATGTGAAACAGAGAGAATGTAGAAGAAGTACCTTGAGATCACCTGTTCCCGGAAAGAACATATCCCCATGCTTGTGGAAACTAACAGTCATCACCCTGCCAGGTCAAACCTACCAATTTAATAAATATGGAGTAAGTTCTACTCAATACAGCATAGATTTCTCGTAGATTTCCTAAAAATTATTTCAGAAGCAGTCCTGTCTCCATTGGTACACCTATTTTCAAGGAATACAAGCAGATATTATAGATAATTTTATTAGCCTGGCCAATGGTCGCCTAAGCATGCAGGCCAAGTAGAATCTACTGGTAACAATTAACAATTTGAGTCAACAATATCAATCCAGAACCAGTACAACACTACAACTAATTTCAGGTAGAGATATCTGCTAACAGATAAGGAATGGGATATCTGCTCACCAATAAAATTTCATTCCATGATGGATAAAAATCATATGGACAATGATTTGCGCGCGCACACACACAAAAACTAGATAAAAGTAAATTTCCAATTTGACCGTCTGTCTAGGAAAATTCCATACCAGACTGACTTTTGTGTGATCCAAAATAAACATTAGGGCAAGTAACATTACACTAGTCCTGTAATTGGCTGGCACACGACCAATTCACATGGCCAGTGACCAAAAACCAATTCTATAAACAGTTTCGACGGCCAAAATATCAAATCAAATGCAACTAAACGAAAAATAAGAATTGAAAGAACAGAGGAGAGGTAATTTTCAGAATAATATCAGATTTATCTCCCAGTTAAAGATCTAGGAGACCAGAAAAAAATGGCTTGGACATGGTTGGAACTTAAGGTTCACAACTTCTATATTTCCCGAGCATCTTAAAAGAGCACCAAAATATACATTTTGATTCAAGACAAAATAAAATTACCCTTTTCTTTTGAAGGGTTAAATATAGCCCCCCCCCCCGGGAAATAAATTATTCGACAAACTGACAAAAGACCTCTCTGAAACTGCACTTGTATTATGAGTAACTGCTCGACAGAAAATTAGCTTTCAGAGGGCGGTAAAATCGAAGCTATTTATCTGATTATCACATACTAAGTTAAATTAATAATCAGCATCACAAGTTTACGCATTACATATTATGTTTCTTAATACCTATCAGTGAAATAGAAGGCTTCTTCCACCCCATCACCATGATGCACATCAATGTCAATGTATAGAACACGGGCATGATGCTTCAAAAGCTCCAAAATGCCCAAAACTAGGTCATTAACGTAACAAAATCCAGATGCTTCACACTTCTTGGCATGGTGCAATCCACCAGCCCAATTTATTGCAATGTCACAGAGCTGGTTGTTCAATCTGCATGCAGCATCTGCGAGAAAAAAACTATGTCAGGGTCAGTAAATGTAAGTCAAACTTTCATGACAGAATCAAAATACGATGGGATGTTTACCTATCGTTCCACCAGCATAAATTTGGCAGAATTCAAAAAGATTCTCGAAAACAGGACAATCTTCTCCAAGATTATCTAATAAAGAAATATAATGAGTAGAAATTTAAACTTCTCCAATTAGTAAAGCAAAGGCAATGGGAAAACTAAAATCATGCAGGAGATTCATATATTTGTACAGCAAACAAAACTTCGATAAATGTTTACAAGTTTACATTACATACAAATTATTTGTATTTACAGTTGGTTTGAATTATTTTCATGATAGTGATTTTGAACCTTTTCTATCCGAAATCATAAACTTCAAAATTTTGACACCTCTTTACTAAATCAATAATCCAAAATCTAAATTAAAGGCTTCTCATATCCTTCAACCAGTTTCTTCTAATTAATTCTGAACCTTCCTAAGATCTTGTCATCCAATCTATTTGCCAAACCAAATTGACCAATTTCCTCGCAAAAAGGCATATTGATGTCTCCAAATTCAGTAAATTACATTTGGTTTCTAATACAAGCCTTGTAGGTAAACTACATTTCATCAACTAACCTATAGTACTACAAACATCGAAAAGCATTCAATGATTATCAACTAACCTATAGTACTACAATCGTCAAAAAGCATTCAATAATTATCAAAAACTAATAAAATTGCTTATAAAGTCCAATGTTACATTAGTGACAGACTCCCACCGATCTAAATCTCTCCATTTTTCAGCAGCATTCATCCTTCAAAACCATAATTTCAACTTTATAAATTTCGTCAGAGAACAACAATATTAAATTCATCCATAACCTAGATTGATAAAATGCCTTTTCACAATCATCACAAACAAATTAACGTAAACTTAGTTACTCCTTACATTTCACCATCTCATTCGAGAACAAAGTCTGCGTGTCTGGCGTTATTCGATTTAAAAATTCCACATAATCCGCAGAATGAAATTGAGCTAGCTCCACTGGGTATGCCTTATGGGGCCTCTAAATTCCACAAAATTATCAAAGTAAGCTAAAAAAAAAAAAAACAAAAAAAAAACCCCCATAATAATTAAAAAAATACGAACAATTAATCAAAACGAAGGAAAACCACGAACATAAATTTCCATCTTGTTGTGTAGCTCATAAGAAAGAACCAAATGGTGAGTCATACATAATCGGTGCGGTTTCATTGGGTGACTCGGCCCAAAGTACACGTTCCCCACATCACCTGCAATATCATTTCTCTACAGTTAGTACAGTCACCGTATATATATATATTTAGAATACGCAAGAAAATTGAAGAGAAATGGAAAGAGCGGTAGGGTACCGAACCGTCATAAAAGTAAGCGATTTTTTCCTTGCTGCGCATTTTAGAGCGAGGGGAGGGAGAAAGTTGCTGCCGAGAGAAATTTTCCGGTGCTTTGTCCCGTTTTAACGTCAAATTACAATTGCATCTACTATTTTTCTAACTAAAATCGCGTTTCTAGTTCTGCGACTTTGATTTTGGACTCCGGTTCTATTCACTTGTCGAGCTGAATCCGGAACTTTTCTAGTGTTGTTAACAAAATGTTCCGTCTTGCCTTGTTTCAAGAGTAATTGAAGATGAAAATGGATGTTGAGTAATTGAAGATGAATATGGATGGCTCGGCTCTTCACTTGATGGGCTCGCTTTTTTTAGGTAAAAATTGCAATTTTAAGCTAAAATGCGAGCGGTCACCAGTCGGCTGGCACCGACATGTATTCTATAGGGATGCTTTGATTCCATCAACTGTGTTGCATTCTTACATTGTTGTGATGACTCTATTTTCAAATATATTTTCGTGGCATTTTTCATACTATGGATTGAACATGGTCTAATAGTATTAAAAATATATATATATTTCCGACGATGTTAACTTTTATTCTCATCACTATTACGCATGGAAAATATATTCTCATTAGAGTAACTAACTTTTTTGCGAGGACTTGAAAAGTCCTCTCAAATTTTAGCTTGGGAATATCCAAACATTGAAAATCTAGCAATTTTGTTTATATTATTTAGTATTTCTTCATTTTATTTGAATCTATTCCTAGCACATGCACTAATGATTTGTTTGGTGAAGTGAATCGAACAAAATGAAGCTAAAATTTCGTACATTATTGTACCAAACATGCAATAATCTTATACTGAAGCTTAATCATAACCTGGCACAAGAGGAAATCTCGTTGCTTGATGAGATTTATTCCATCCACAAATTCATTGTTCTCCAATTCTATTCTAAGGAAAAATCATAACACATTGCAGCTGTGCTTCCAGGAAATCGAAAAAACATAGACTCGTGCCATTGATGACGGAACAGACAGTTTGTAACTCATCATTATTAGCAAAGAAAAGGTAAATATGTCAAGAACAAAATCCAATCTCGAAAACAAGTGCTTAAAATTTGAGTTCCCACATGGACACTCGTTCAACTGAATCCATCTTCTCATTCCTTCTTCCCGATCCCATGAGACATGTTATAGATCCCTCTCCCCTGGAGAACATTCATCAGGAACAATCAGTGTCAAACTTGATCATGGACGAAAATGGCAAAAAAGATTAGAAGAGTAAAAAAGAACTCACAATTAGAAATAGCGAACTACCAGCCAAAGCCAGAGGAATTGCAACTGAGGTGATCTTATCATATGAACCTTTCAGATATGTATGTTTGTGAATGCTCTGAAATAACTTTTGCTTCTCGAAGAGAACGTCTCTTGGCCTAAAGGGTGCTTCAGACATCCTGCATTATTTGATTAATTTATAAGTAATGAAACGCCTTATAATGTTAACCTTCCGAGTGAACACCGAAATATTCTCATTCCAGGTAAAAATGAAAAGAGAAAAAAAGGGATTCCCTAATGCCAAATAAATTTGATGTACGTCTACAAATATATGAATGAAGTCAATGCTTTCAACCAGTCCACAAAAAAATCCTATATAAAAACAACAAAAAGAAGGAAAAATGGGAAAAGAACTTCGATAATGAATCTGTCTTTTCTACCCAGTAAAGAACAAAAGTTGGAAGTATGTCTCGAACACGATTAAACACCGTAAAAAATTAAAAGAGAACAATGTAAAAAGCTTCTTAGAGTTTCAACTTAATTGTACTGGTTCATTTCAAGCATATTTCCACCATAAATTATTACATCATACATTCTTGCTGGTGTTGTTCTATCATAATTGAAATCCAGGGTCCAGACACAGAATTAAATCAATTTGTATGTATATATACACAATATGAGAAAATACATTCCGCCAAACCATCCTCCACGAAAGCTGGGATTTGGTCTTCCACTATAAATTATTACATCATAAATTCTCTCGGGTATTGATTAATCCTAACTGAAATCCAGGTCAAAACACAGCCTTATATAAACGTTTAATTATGAAGTTCGGTTTACACATACACAGGATATAAACAAATACACATTCTCTTCTACACAAAATGTACGACTAAACCATCCTCCACGAAAGCTCATATTTGGTCTCAATAATACAAATCTAGGATTTTAGATTTAAAAATCCTCGACATGAAAAAATTCATGTACGCATACTCAAAAAAATAAAAATAAATAAATACATAATAAGGAGAAAATAAAAACCACAAAAAATAATGAAAAAACAGATCTGATCTAAAACAACAGTAACAAACCCTACATATAAGAAATTGACATTAACAGAGACACGATAAAAAAAAAAGTTCAGGATTTGAGATAGAAAAATGGATCTACCTGATTTGGTAAAAAGACACGAGCTAAAGAGAGGACCTTGTCACCGGAGAAGATTGAGGAGTGCGAGAAATGAAAAAATGACAGTATTGAGAATTGAGAATGAGAAGAAACCAAACGGGCCAGAAGAAGAATTCGGAGTTCCGGATACGATCCGGTGAATTTTAATCGGGTTTTTTGGTTATTTGATAATAACTGACCCGGCCTGCCAAGGCCGGAGTAGACACTTGGAGCCTGTTTGTTTGTTTGTTTTTTTTTTTTTTGATACCCAGGTATCCCAACTAATACTAGACTATTTCCTGGATCGCTCATCACCGATGCCTCAACTCTGGGCGGAGGTAAATCGCGGGTTATGCCCAATCAAGCCAGTGTCCATGCAAGTTTTATACTCCTGGTCTCAAGGGACTGTTTGTTTCTTATTTTTATGGTAAGAAGGGAACAATACACTTCTCACCTAATCACTTTACACCATTTCAAAAATACAAAAACAAGTTCCAAATTTCAAAAATTAGGTTTCTTAATTTTTTTTATTTATCAAATAATGAATTATTAAATCAATTTGTCATTAAATATTTAATTATAATATAATATAATTATCCCACCTCCACCACCCCTACCGCTCTTATGACTATTCCGGCTACCGTTCCTATGACAACTCTTCTCTGGCGATCGTCCCAGCGACTGCTCCAATTTGGGCGACTATTCCAAATACCGTTTTGTCGCCACTTTATTCCGACGACTGCTCTAATTTCGACAAGCGTTCCAACTCCGGCGAACATGTTAAGGTCACAGATCTATGCAATTTGGTCACAATTCAAAATTTTGATAGGTCACAATTTGTTCATCAGTCACAACTTAAAAATTTAAAAGCCACAATTTGTTCATGGGTCACAGATCACAAAAATTATAAGTTACATTACTTATTTTATAGTCACAAATATCACATTAATTGAACATAGATTATATTTAGGTCACAACAAATTATTGGTCACGAATTACTAATTTTTAGGTCACAAATCATGTATTGGCCACATTTTATTTAATTCATTGGTCTCATATTGTTTATTGGTCGCCAACCAACCAAATTATTGGCCACAAACAACCAATTCATTTGTGACCACTACTAAAATCATTTGTGACCACCACTTCGCTACTGCTTCCACCAGCGGCACCGCCACCGTCGCCGCCCAAGAGCAATATCAACATCTCAAAACCAACACCACACCCTCCCCAACATCACTATCACCACCCCAAAACCACAATCGCCACACGCACAGCCAAAACAACACAAATCACGCAAAAAACACACAACCATCGCCGCCACCAACTTCAGATCCACAATTCGTAGCGCCCGATCCACCACCAACACCACGACACCGCACCATTTACGACCACCATAACACGCCCAACCGCACCCAAACAGATCTGCACCTAATCGCACCCAAACAGATCTACACCTCCACGATCGCTGCACCCACACAAACACCCAACCACACTACGTTACCAGCGTCACCGCCAACAAAAAATAGAAAAAAAAACCAGTGCCAACACCAACACCAACTCCAACCCACCACCTCAAGTGCCACCATCATTGTCGATCCTTAGCAAGATTGCCTGCAGTACCACCACCACTAATCATTGGGATTAAAAATCAGTAATGGAAAAATAGATCTACCAATCGGACGAGAGAGATGAGTGCAGCAAGAGAGATAACGGGTTTGGGGAAAATGAAAAATACATCCAACAACCAAAAAAAGGACTCACACCAATCATCGTGACGATGACGAGAGCGAAGAGAGCAGCAAGACAAAGAAAGGGTTTGGGAGAAAGTGAAAAACACATTGAACAACAAAAATAAACTCACCACCGCGTTCTACGCCGCTGTAGCCACAATTTGCGTTGGTCGTCGCTTCGAGCGCCAGTGTCGTCGACGAGGAAAAAGAGAGGAGAGAAATTCGGTGAGGTAGCGACAGAAATGGTAGAGGGAGAGAGAAAAATGGAAATGAAAAATGATTAATTGAATTTGTGATATAATTATTAATATTAAATTTAATTATACCCTGATTTTTGAAAACTTAAACTTGTTATATGATTTATGAAAATGGTAATTTATAAACAGGGGTAGGTGTAATTTCCTCTAGTAAGAATGTATTTTGAAATAGTAGATTGATAGAGAATGTGTGTTTAAAAATTAAGGAAAAATCTTGGATTTACTTGTAATATTATTTTATTAAAGAGTGTGTAGTTAAAAAAATGTATTTTTTTTTTAAAAAAAGGTATCAAACAAAGACTTAATTAGGGCGGGTAACAAATGGTTTGGTCAAAGTATTTTAAGAACCTCGATTATTTATTTTTTAGATATTATATAAATAGAACCATTCAATTTCATGCAATTGCTAGAAACGAATCAGAATCGAATAAAACTGAAACTATACAGTTCAATTCTACCATATCAATTTTTTTTTTAAAAGTAGGAAACTTACAAAAGTAATAGTTCAATTTATTTCTTTCAAAATATAAATGGTTCATTTAAACTTTGCACTCTTATCCTTTAGAAGATGGAATGCTAATTTTCTTTTACATCTTTGTTAATAATTCTGATGGCTTGTTTTCAGTTTTTTGCTAAAATCAATAAATATTACGAAGTTAAAATAGCAAAATATAGGGATGAACATCGAGTTCGGTCTGAATTTTTCACGAACTAGAATTGTGGAATTCCTGAGTTGAGAACCATGGCTTCATCAAGAAGATTGAATGAAAATAAGAAAAAGAGAGAAGAAATTGAAACGGAGAAGAAAGAATTATGCAGTATTTTTCTCGAATCTAAAATGAATACATCTGTCAAGTATATACTGGAAAATTATGACACCGGTTGGAACAACCTATCAACAACGTTATCTACCTAACTGAATTTATCCAGCTGTCCTAACTTGGTTGCTGTAGAAGAAGGAGATGAATCGTAAGACTCCCCTCATAAGGGGCATGAATGTTCAAGATGCTCATCTTGGAGATATTTCTGTGAAACAAGGCAGAACCAAGGGGTTTTGTTAAGATATATGTCAGTTGATGTTGTGAAGGAACATGGATGATTTTAATTAATCCAAATTCTCCTGAATAAGGTGACAATCTATATGCATATGTTTGGTTCTCTCGTGTTGGACATGATTATGAGCAATGGAGAGGGTTGATTTACTATCAGATACAAGTGTGCAGGTTGAGAATGATGAACAGCTAAATCTTATAAAAGATAAACAAGCCATTGGATCTCACAAGTTGTAGAAGCTAGGGCCCTATATTCAGCTTCAGTAGATGGTCTGCTAACTGTAGGCTATTTCTTGTATTTCTAAGAAATTAAGGACTCACCAATGAACACAACAAAACCAGTAACACATCGCCTAGTATCAAGGCAATTAGCCTAATCACTATCACTGTAAGCCTTGAGATGTAAACCTTGATTTGTGGGAAAGAAAAAGCCTTGGCCTGGGGTAACTTTAATGTACCTGAGGACCCTATAAGCTGAATCCAAATGGGATTGAGGATGTTTAGACATAAACTGGCTAAGAACCTGGACAAAATAAGGTAAGTCGGGTCTAGTTATGGTGAGATATATCAATCTGCCAATGAGTCGTCTGTAGATCGAGGGATCAGATAATAGATTAGAGTCCTCCGATTTCAGTTTGAGAGTAGACTCCATTGGGAATGCTAATGGTTTGCAGCCAGAAAAACTCGAATCTTCTAATATGTCTATGGCATATTTTCGTTGGCAAAAGCTGATTCCCAGTTGTGATCTTGCAACCTCTAGTCCAAGTATATACTTTAATCACCAAAATCCTTGATTGTGAATTGATCATCTAAGAAATTCTTCAGAACTTGGATTTCATAAAGATTGTCGCTGGCAAGTAAGACATCATCAACATAAACCAAAAGGACCATGAATGAATCAGCTGTAGTTCGAAGAAATAGTGAAGAATCTGATTTGGACTATTTCTATATGCTATAAGGCTAGTTGTTAGTTTTGCAAACCATTGGCGAGAAGCTTGTTTAAGTTCATACAAGCTTTTATTTAATTTGCAAACCAACAAAGAATCCTAAGTGAGATAACCTTGAGGTAGCCTCATATAGACTTCCTCATGTAAGTCTCCACGCAACATTATTGACATATAATTGCTATAAGAACCAATTATTTACTACTACAACAACCAAAAGCACTTTGATAGAAGTTAATTTGGCAACATGAAAAAATGTCAAAAAAATCAAGACCTTCTTGTTGGGTATATCCTTTAGCAACCAACCGCACTTTATATCTTTCTACAGTGTCATCTGCTTTGAATTTGACTTTATAAACCCATTTGTATCCAATGGTATTTTGTCATGTAGAAGCTGCATGATGGTCCAAGTATTATTCTTTTCAAGAGCTTTGATGTTTGTATTCATAGCTTCCTGCCAGTGTGGAAACTCGATAGCTTGGCCATAGTTATTTGGTTCAAAAACATTAGAAATTGATGTAGTAAAAGCATTGTGTTTGGGAGCTAAACGATCTGTTGAAATGAAATGAGATAAGGGATAAGGTTTACCTGATGCACAAGGTCTGGCCAACATTGTAGATGACTGAATTTTCATGAAAGAAGAGTGTAAATCACACTCATAATTATTCAGATAAGAGGGTGGATGTCTGGTTCTAGTAGACCGCATGGGAGAGGGTCAAAGAGAAGAACTAGGTAGATTAATGTCTAATAACTCAGGAGAGTTTGAAGGAGAATTAAAATCGGAATTGTCTGGCAATGATGATTGTGTAGTATTATCAAAATTTGTATCAGTAGGGACTATTTCTGAGCTAAGTTGAGTAGGAATGGTTCTAGGTGCTGATGTTTGGGTAGTTTGTGGTGTGGAATAAAACATAGGTTCATGTATAGGAAATATGTGTGGATTCGTAGTTAAGTGAGGTGATGAGACTTGTTTTTAGGGAAATGAGTTTTCATGAAAAATCATGTTCTTGCTAATAAAGACTTTACGAGTTTCTAGGTCATATACTCTGTATCCTTTGTATCCAAGAGGATATCCAAGAAATACACACTTGGATGCTCGAGGGGAAATTTTTGTTCTATGAATATTAACCGTAGATGCAAAGCAAAGACAACCAAAGATTTTGAGATGGTCATGTTTTGGTGGCTTTTGGAACATCATTTCACGAGTTTTATTACCAAGGATAGGTGATGAAATACGATTAATGAGGTGAACGGCTGCAAGTATGCAGTCACTCCAAAAGATAAGAGGTATATTTGATTGAAATACGAGTGCTCTAGACACTTGTAAGATAAATTGATATTTTCTTTCCATCACTCCATTTTGTTGGGGTGATTCCACACAACTTCTTTAATGTAGGACCCCATGTGAACTATAGAAATTTGGCACGATAAATACTGCACCATTATTGGATCTAGTGGACTTTATTTTGTTATTGAAGTACGTAAGGGCCATTTGATCAAAAAAATTGACATGGCCACGAATTTCAAATTTGGATTGCATCATGAAAACCCATGTGCATCGTGAATACTCATCAATTATGGTGAGAAAAAATCTGTAACTACTGAAGGAATGTTCACTAAATGGACCTCAAGTATCACAATGAACTAAATCAAAGATTTTATTTGACATTGATTCACTGATAGGAAAATATAACTTCTTTTGTTTTGCTAGAGGACATATTTCACATATATGTAAATTGTTACAAGGTATTTGAGAAGCAATGTGTGGAACTTTGGACATTCTTGCGTTGGATGTGTGGCCAAGTCTAAGATGCCATAGGTTATATCTTGTATGTTGAGAAGTATTGGCTGTGGGACTGTTGATAGGCTGAAATGCAAGAGGTATATTATGAACAATCAGGAGCTGATATAGGCCATCTTTCTCCTTAGCAAATGCAGTTATCTTCAAGGTGGATAGATCTTGTATAAAGCAATGAGAGGCAAAAAATATCACACAAAGATTGGAAGATTTGTTAGTATAGAAACTGATATAAGATTGAATGAAAAAGAAGGTATACATAGAACATTATCAGGTGTTAAGCTATCAGAAACTTGAACTTTCCCAATGTGGCTGACTGACACAGAGGCACCATTTGGTAAATGAACATTAGTAGTTGTGGCTGCATCAATAGAAGTGAAAAAGGTTGGTGAACAGGTCGTGTGATCTGTTGCTCATGTATCAATTACCCAAGAAGTGATTCTTAGTTTGAGACATTCTGTATTACAAAAGGGGATACATGTTGTGATGGTGGTTGCTAATTTGGAGGGCGGGATTTGCTGGTTTTTGGAAAAAGATAAGAATTGTTGGTAGAGATCTTGATTGAATGAAATACATGGCCCCCCATCATTTCCAGATTGATCTGATGTCATGACATGAGCAATAGGAATATCAGATTGCATTTGTGTTCCTCTATGTCCTTTCCAACTAGGAGAATAGCCTATGAGTTGGAAACACTTATCTGCAGTGTGATTTAGATAACCATAGTGAGTACATTTGGGCTTCTTCTCATCCTTCTAAGGTGGAGGTCTATTGGATGTTCTAGTGAGCTATCTTGCTATCATTGCAGCTGAATCTGGGAATGAGTGATTGTGCATGTCTCGTTGGCTTTCTTCTTGAAGGAGAAGTGCATATGCTTGGGCTAGTGATGGAAGTGGAGAAGTTAGGAACAATTGGTTTCTCATTACAGAATAATATTAATTAAGTCCAAAGAGGAATTTCATAACAGTATCTGATTGCTAAGTATCAGAAATGCTACGTAATATATCACAAGTATAGCTAGAAAGTATTCCATAGTTGCATTTAGGCAGTGGTCTACAACCAAGGACGGACCAACATAGGGTCATGTGGGGTCAAATGACCCCACAAATTATTATTATTTTGAGTATTTTTTTTATCTAACACCTAGGCAGACCCCACATAACAAATTGTTTGAGTCCGCCCCTGTCTACAACTAATATGCTCATCCCACGTGACTTTGAATGAATTGTAGTATACAATGAGTATTTGTGAACTGTGAGAAATGGAACTGAGAGATTTTCCTAGTGGTATACTCTAGGTCCATCACTGCGAATGTACTTGGTCTTAAATTCGTTCCAAACTTCATGGGTAAATGAAATATACAACAAGCTTTGACAAATCTCTTTATTGATCGAATTTAATAACCAAGACAAAACAAGATCATTAGCGCGGACCCAACAATTGTATATAACACAATAACACCAGAAGATGGATTTGGAACTGGCAAAGAACCTTCAATGAAGGTTGTTTTGTTCTTTACACTCAATGCCATAGAGATTGAGCGGCTCCAATAGGTATAATTCTCTCCATTAAAAACTTTAGAAACTATCAAGGCAATAGGGTTATCACTAGGATGCAAAAAATAGTGAGTGGTTGGATCGATTGCTGGTAGGGATGGGCATATGTTGGGTTGGATCGATTTTTGCTTCAACCCAAACCCAACCTAACCTAACATGATCGGTTTGATCAAAATTTAACCCAATCCAACTCATGTAAATGTTGAAACCCAACTCAATCCAACCCAATCAAGTATCAATTGGGTTGGGTTGGTCGGTTTGGACGACTTGTCAACAAAAATTAATATCATCCAATTTTCTATTATACTAATTTGGATAGACAAGATTAAATAGTAAGTAAATAAATAAATAAATAAAATTATCTATTATCTTATTCAATCATCATTAGCTGAGTTTACAAAGAATAAAGTGCATTTAATATAACATGAAAAATTTATACTATATTTATTATGGGAAAGACAGTAAGCTCCTCTTCTAAAATGCATCAAAGTAATTACAGTTACACTATTCACTCATACTTTTTATGTTCCTTTTACTTTTTAGGCATTTTTTTAAAGAGGCGGGTCGGGTTGGACGAGCTTATTCGATTTTCATGACTTATCCCATAACCCGACCCGATCTGCCTACACAGCCAACCAATCCAATCTGTGTAAAACAACAAAAAATCAACCCAAATCAATTGGGTTGGTTCGATTTGGACGGGTTCGGTTGGGTTTCGCTCACCCCTACCCGCTGGATTGAAATGGGAATTTGCCAGGATTCAAATTAATTCAGAAATGAAGAAGATGAGTGATTCATTAATTAGTAGAAATCTTCCCAAGTACAAAGGGATTTCTGAATAGCAAAAGCTTAATTGAAGAATAAATGCTTTGATACCATGTGGAATTCCCGAGTTGAGAACCATGGCTTCATCAAGAAGATTGAAAGAAAATAAGAAAAATAGAGAGAAGAAAGAATTCTGCAATATTATTCTCGAATCTACAATGAATACATCTGCCAAGTATATAAAGGAAAATTACATTATCGGTTGGAACAACCTATCAACAGCATTAACTACCTAATTGAATTTATCCAGTTGTCCTAACTGAATCTAACTACCATGCCAGCAAAGCTGATTCTATTATCATCCGGTTGGTGTGGAAGTTGCTGACTTGGTTGTTGTAGAAGGAGTTGAATCTGCTGCATTAGTTGGAGCTGAATCGTAAGAAGATCATCCATTAAATTTCGAGTATTTTGTAAAAGGAATTGTTTTATTTCACGTAATTTTTGGCAGAGAACAAGTCCTGATGATTTTTCGATTAAAGTGTCCACCTGTACTCAAGTTTGGAAAGGACCAATTTTACCCTTCTCAATTAAACTAATGAAATTTTCAATTTGGGAAAATAGCATATTTGGTTCCCCAACCTTTCTAAAACGTATAAGATATATCCCCAATGTTTAAAAATGGCACTAGGCATTCCCAACGTTTTTGGAAATAGGCATTTTAGGTCCCCTAATGACAGAATCCATCCATTTCATTCCTTGAGATCGTATAAAAAGGCAAAATTGCCATCCCCTTAAAAGACAAATCAAATAAGAAAAAGAGAAATAAAAAATAACGAATAACAAAGAGACCCTCTTTTTTCTTCACCGCTAACTACCAAAAGTAACCACCACCTACACATCGATCATCTTTTTCCACCCCAACACCCAACCTTTCCTAAACTTACCTCCACCACCACTACACTCACAACCACTCCGCCTGTGACAATCACTAACAGTACAACTTATCAACAATTAAACATGAAATTTGAGTACAAGATGCAATTTAAGAATATACGCTCTTCTACCAAACTAATTTGAGTTACGTTGGTTGGTTTTGATACTCAAGCGACCGTCTTGCTAAATATCGATGCAAAGGTTAGATTTACTAAACTCTGTCTAAAATTGACACACCAGGAGTTGGGCTAGATGAAATATTATTTTGTCAATCTCTCCACAAAGTGAAATCACTATAATTTTCATCCTCATTGCTCCAACTAAATCCATTCTTCATAGCTGGTGGAGTCAGGAGCATCCCCTCCGCCATGCTGTCGAGCAATCCTGGCATGTTAAACATTGCTTCCTCGTCCAAGAACTCGTTTTCCATATTCGATGAATCCGCCCCCGAATTGGGAGATTTTATTTTGAGATTTTCCCTCGATAGATTCAACGAATTCAGTGAATTATTAGAGGAAGAACAAGGAGATAATTCCATTAATGTTGGAGTAAAATTATTAGCAGCTTGAAGAGCAGCAATTTGTATATCTTTATGGGATGAAGATTTGGCCCTAGGGAGGCGCCAAGCAGAGTCATTGAAGTTCAGGGCAGCGGCACCACCCCTCAGGGCCAACGCCGCCACATCGTGTGCCCTAGCTGCCATTTCTGGGGTGGCGAATGTCCCAAGCCATATTCTTGATTTCTTGTTTGGTTCACGCACTTCACACACCCATTTGGCGTTTTTCCTCCGCCGTACTCCTCTGTACAAGGGGTGACGCGTCTCCTTGAATATCTTCCTCCCAGCTCTTTTCTTATGTGCTGATGTAATATTATGGTTTGCTGTCATAACTTCATGGAATGAAGAAGTTGGCGAATTATCTTGATGATCCATTGACATAATGAAGAAACTAAATCGAGGGTTATAGAAAAGAAACGAAGTTTTGACCTGTGGCCACCTGCCTGGTGGGAATGGAATCAAAAACTTGACTCTACGAAATCGATGAAAGACTACACTATCATAGGTGGGGTTGGAACCAGAAACTCGACTGCATGAAATCAATGAAAGATTGCACTTTAGTAGGTGGGGTGGAAAGAAAAACCCAGACTCTACTAATACAATGAAAGACTATAATATTTTAATAACCGGGGGTAGAATGAGAAACCTGACTCAACGATTACTAGCCCGATGAAATACCCGACTTTCATAATAGCCTAGTAGGGCGACTTGGAACTTTTTGTAGTGCTAGCAAAAATGAAGTGAATAAATTCGATCCGAGACAAGTGAAGTAACAAATTTATTCTGACTCTCGACGAATTATTAAATTTTAGATGGGACGGGAATTTTAATTTCTTTTCTTAAAATGGGACTTCTCAACGTTTCTCTAATAGCCAAGAGAACAAACTCTATTTATACTTGTTTATGTGTGGATATGGTTTTCTTGATTTGGAAGAATCACAAGACAGCAAAGTGTGTGGAACATTTCTTAATTCACAACCATTCTCCCACGAGGTTCACAAAATTGAACACGTGTTTTTGAGTTTGGACGGGAAAATTAATTTGGACACGTGGGAATCAGCAAAAAAAGCACGTGGAGAGAATAAATGACTATTGACTACATGATGTTGGGTTCAGACAGTGATTTGTCTCTTACTAATAATAGAAAATTGAAATTGGGACATGAATTTGGTTTATTGGTGTAGACCTTTTTGCCACACTACACGTGGCAACTTTGTCGTCAATTTTTATTTTGCAATTCCACAGAAATTTAATGATTTTTTAGTCAATTTGCTCAAAAAGCACGTGTTTTGGGCTTCTGGTTCTCAATTTCTCTTTCATTTTTTAAAATTCTTTTTTAGTATTTAGATTTTAGATTTCCCATCCAATAGTTCGAGTCAATTTGTCTATTAAAATATTACACGTGCCTCACATAACATAATCAACGTCCCACATCTTTTCTTCTTTGTATTTTCTGATTTTTCTAGGACATTATTATTTGTATTGAAACTCCATGAGAAAATGCAGCATATAAGTGAGAATACATGTTCAAGAAGAAATATTCCAACAGTGGGCAATGTTTATACTTGAACCTTGTTGATAGTCACTGTAAATTATAGACGTATTGAAAATTATTCTCTCTTAAATTTGAATGGATATCCTGCTTCGTTTGTTGGAGCTAATTGAATGCGTGGAAGGAATACATGTTTTCCAAATTGTTGTCCAACGATTATTTCTGCCGGGATAATATGTTTCTTAAAATAACGAGAAATCATTCGGGTAATAATTAGGAGTTATTTACTTTTAACATATTTGTGACTTCATTAATATAGTAATGCAACCTTTCAATTTTGTAACCTCAATTAAATAATAACTCAATGCACGAATTATAATGTAAATTATGAAGATTAATAAGGGCATTGTTGGTGAAAAATAAAAATTGTAAGAACAAAAAAGTCAATTGAATGTTAAGTCATTGATTTTTGTTTTTTTATTATTATTGTTGTTGTTGTATTTTATTTTTTAGTAATTGGGTGTCAGTTTCACTCATATTAATTCGAAACAAAATATCAATTAAATATTTCACTTCTTATATTAATTCCAAACCAAATGATAAATATTAATTAAATTGGTATTCCAATTATGAGGGTATATTGGGCATATACTTAAATATGTAAGGGTGAATTTGGTATTTAAAAATTTCTCCACAATTCTCACTTTTAATAAATTGTAGATAATGTACAAACTCGATTCCATCTCGCCCATTTTCTACCATCCTGTGGTGTTTCTCTTCTTCTTTTCTTCCGTTTCTATCTCAAATCTCATGTTGATGCTCCATTGCCCTCCTAGTCGGACCCTTTCTCCATTCCCAACTTCCCGTGATTTCCCTAATAATGCATTTTGACCTTGAGTAGTACTCCTTTCACTGGTCCGAGTCAGGTCATAGGCCGTCCGAGCTGATGAACCGATTTGACATCCTTATCCTTGACTATGGTAATCAAACGAAAAAAACATGTTTGCTTATGTATTATAAAACTAAACTAGACGATTTTTTTGTTTTTGCAATTCATATTTATTAGTTGCTCAATCGTAAATCAATTCTCACGTATATATAAATATCAAATACAATTATCGCGTATTTGCTTATTTTTTATGAGTTCATTATAATTTAATAATTTTTTATCACGCATAGAACTCACCGCTACTATTCGTTTATTTCTATTCACAATAATTTCAACTACTTGTAAAGAAACCAAAATGAGTACCACGCATGTATATTTCTTTTTTTTTCATTTTTTTTTTTTCTAATTCCTCATCTTTGAAGTTTCAATTGTTCTAACTATTTAATTGGATAGGGTAGCTGAAAAAATCACGTGGATGCAGGGACGTAGCCAGGATTTTTAGTTAGGGGGGCGAAAATACGGGGGGTGGAGGGGGGCGGGCCCCCTTCCCGGGGGTTCGGCCCCCGAAATTTTTTTTTAACTAAGAGAATTGAAAACGACGATTTTGAATACCAAAATAGTACTGAAATTCAATGTTCAATTCAATTACTACTAACTATTCTACTACTTATTTCTTAAATTCAAATATTCAATAACTAACACAATTACACAAACTAACAGCAACTACTCTACTTAATTCTTAAATTCAAATATTCATGAATAAGACTTATTAGGATTGAATACACAAAATGACGAAATCAACTTTAATAGTGCACCAGTCACAAATCACAATCCCAACATTTTTCTTTCATTGAGAAATCAAAATTATACACTAGACAAAACAAGTAAACATGCATTATGCATAAACCAGCTTGAGAATTGAGTTTTAATTATTTGGGCTTGAGAATTGGGAACTTAGGTTTTGGATTGAATTTTGGCTATTTATTTATTTAAGTAACTATTGAATCTTTTATTTAGATCTAAAATTGTTGTATGGTTGAATTTTAAAGTGTAAGTTATATGTAAATTTTTATTAATGGAAAAAAATAAAAAATTTCAAAATTTTGGGGCGAGTCAAAATCTTGAGGGGGTGGGGGGGGGGCGGGAGGGGGCGAGGGGGGGGGGGGGGGGGGGGGGGGCGATCGCCCCCCCCCCCCCCCCCCTAGCTCCGTCTCTGCGTGGATGATCCCAAGTTGTTTTTAATTTAAAAGAACGGTATATTAATTTTAGAACGTGCAACATATCTTTCAGAAAACAATATTCCAATTCGCTCAACCTCAAGGAAAAGAAACAAAGACGCGGCAATCACTACCAATAAACTAAATCAAATCAAATCAAAGGACGAGACAAAAAAGGAGGTACGTAGGGAATACCCTAACATGCACGAACAAGAAAAAAATCATTCAATGAATGAGCGACACAAAGTTGCTCGCCAAAAACGTGTCTCTGCGAAATTTTATCCATTCGGTACTATCTAATATAGAATACCAAACATACATTTCAAAAATTCTATTTTACATTGTACTTTCTCATTCAGCCAAACGAAAAACGGAACATGCACTAAGAATTCTATTGTACATTCGAGTTCTTTTGCTGTTTGTTGAAGTAAAACATCATCCTCAAGATGCAAGCCATAAGAACAATAGTTCTTTGCTTTGATCGACTCCTTGAGTGCACAACCCAAATGAAAAATACAAGCGATGTCCATAGAAAAATAAAAACAGTATAAATAACTCATTTGGACTTCATAAACATCTGTTTAAAGTGCAGTACAGCACCAAACAATTAGCCACTGTAAACTCCCTCAGAAAACATGTTCTCGGGATAAAACACTGCCTCGACTTGATTTCCACCGAACTTCCTTCCATTTAATCCTTGTCGAGCCTTTGTTGCGCTTTCAATGTCCGCGTACTCCAAGAAGACCTACATAATACAGGCTGGTTAAACCCCAAACAGTGACTTCTACGAGCATGTTTGTCCAATAAGCTTAAAAGTAGTAAAACTTACATTTGGACAGTTAGTTTTAAATGCTTTTAAATACGAAAAGTTACTACACGAAAAGTTACTAAGTCAAAATAAGTAAGTAACTTATTTCAAAACTTGACCAATAAAAAATTATCAATTTTCAATTTGTGAATTTACTTATAACTTTCTAAGTTTAGGCAAACATGGTCTTAGAATATGTTTGGCTAATCTGAGGAAAGAAGAAGAAGTTATTTTTGTCACAAAACATGTTTCAAATATGTTGCTGTTCTAAGTAAAAATAAAAATAAAATGAGTATTTTGAAATTAACTCGCATTTTAGTATCAAAATAACTCATCTTCATTTCAATTTTCATCAATTATGTAAAAATTATGATTAAAAAATAATGATAATAACAATAATCTAGTGCAATGGAAATACTTAAAATCTCTAGTACAAAAACTTGTACCAACCTTTCCAACACCTGGTGTCAGTTCACCGTTAGGATTTGGGCGCGGGATGACAATATTCACCAAAGTACCTGCAACAAAAAATCAATACCTAGATCACATATTAATAGGATCCCTGGAAGTACCCATTGGGATGAAATAAAAGGGGCCATGGTCCTACGGACACTTTCTGAACGTTGAGGCAATTCCTATTAGCAGAATGTATGACTAGATATGGCTGTAAAGAGGAAAGGCTAAACACGAGAGCGAAAATATTAATATGAAGATTGACAAGGCCGAATGTGAAAATTCATAAGTTCTGCAGTTCAAGATAGTTGAAGCATTTACCAAACTTTCCACATTCAGTTCTCATGTCTTCCAGTATATCTTCATAGTCCTCGTCATCCTTGAGCTCGTCTTCTGTTACCACTTGTGTTAGGCACAAAACCTTAGTTGCTAGTGCTCCGGGTTGTAACATGAATCTCTGCAAAATGAAATGGAGATGAAACAATGAAACTATTGGCCAATAGTTTCCAATTGAAATAATTCAAGGCAACCCACTAAATTCGTTTTAAAAAAATTTCTACGATAAAATATCAGAAATAAGTCAATCCCAGCCATTAGGTCCTGCAAATAGATAAATTTAGTATTCATATTAACTACTTGCTCATTATAAACCCCCTCCGCTTGTAGCAATATTAAGCTAGAGTCTTCTGATCGTGAACACAGCAAAACCCCAAAAAAGCCTTTATAATTAGATAATTAGCCGGCCCGAGCTGGCTGAATCATAAGAGGTTGGCTGCAGCTTAGTCCTGTTTTACAGCCATTATTTTGAAAAAAATGATGTTTTGAATAGTTATTTTTTTTGGAGAATATGTGGTTAAAAAGTAGGAAAAAATTTTGGGTTTATGTGCAAATATTTCTGTCAGAACTTCAGGGAACAAATATGCATCTTATCAAACAGAAATTTCACAACCCATTAAAACTCATCCATGAAGATAATACGTACTGTTTAGTGAAGAAGCTCTCAAACCTTTATATTTATGGATCTTGAAGATGGTAGCACAATATGAGGCTAAAAAGTTAGCAGGGGATACGGAGTTTCCTTACCTGCAATGCAATTTGTTGCTGAGCGTGCAATAACACGCTCTCTTGTTCAGGATTAGGTTGTGTTGTACCTTGGTTAGCACGCCTAACAGTAAGCGTTTTATCCCCCATTTTTATCCCATTAAGAGCTGCACAAGCAATATCTGTAACAGATAAATCCTGGTAAACACAAAATGCATATCCTTTAGAATTTCCAGTTTCTCTATCTTTCACTAGATCAAAGCCTCGAAGGGGTCCAAAGGATTCCAGCAGCTCCCTGATCTGTGCTTCTGTGAAATAATATGGCAAACCACCCACAAAAATACGGTCTGGACCCTCAAGTCCACCAGCAGATCCAGGTGTTAACCCAACAGCTGCAAGGTTCAGATTGGGATTAGGCTGGCTCGGGCCAAGAGTAGCAGCCAGTGATGGGTTGTAATCACTGGGTCTTCTGACCTTAACTGGTGCACCCTGGACAAGAAAGTAATTAAACAGCAGGTGAGTATATGCACATTTGATAGAGAGATCCATGACATGCAATTCGAAGTTCAAAATGATACAAAACCTAAAACTTCAATGGACGTTTCATTACGTTTAGGTAAATGATGCTGATTAAATATAGGGTACATCATAAAAATCAATTATCACTAGAGAGAAATTGAAGGAGCAATTACCTTCTACAGCTTACTAAATGCAGTAAAAATATAGATTTTATCAATCTTTGTGAATTTTATTAACAAAAAGGTCAAAGGGATTTTCATATACCTCAAAAATAATGCCATCCAAGGCCATTGCATTACTGGCCTCTTCCACAGATCTCATCTCCACAAAAGCAAATTTCTTCTCATGGTTAATATAAACATTCACTACAGCATCTCCTGAAATGACAAGGAATAGTTTCTATGTCTCTTCATCAAGATAAACAAACAAGAATTTATAATTGCATGATGACTAACCAGGACCGGCGGTGTTTCCTCCAATTGCAGACATAACATGACTAAAATAGGTAGCCACAGACTGCAATATAAGCAACAAAAGCCAGTAGAAAAATAAAATTATGAGCAAAATGAAATAGCAAAATGAAACCAAACAAGAGGTACAGATTATAATGTTAAAATGGCATTCAGAATTTACCCAACTATATGTCAGTTAAGTTAATTGCAAAACAGTAGAACACAAGAAAGAAAAGCCTTCTTCTATTAAAGTGGTTGCACAATATGTTTGAAAACAGTCTGAAGTTCAAAAACGCAAGAGATGTTATTTTTGAGTAAGCACTTAGACGTTAATACCAAATATATCATATATGACACCATCTGTGGATGTTATTTCCAATTAAATGGGAAAAGAAAATTCAATAAAATGAAGCATAGTACTTGTTCATTAGCAGTGGGGGGGAGTCCACCAACATAGACTCGGCGGGCATGCCTAGTAGCCTGAAAATGCAAAATTTAGGACTATTTCGTAAATAGAAGGTAATCTCTCTGCAACACGAACTAGATTAAAACAATAGAAAAATCAACCTGCTGCGTCATTGCCTGCATGGGCATAACAGGAAGGGCTCCGAACTGCAACAAAATCAATGTTAATTTCTAGAAGCTTAATCGGTAAAAGTTAGTTATAAATGGTAAGTGTGGAGATAGAGAAACCTGTCCAGAAGCCATAGGGAACATGGTGGGGAACATTCCAGGAATGGGTGGGGTGATTCCAGGCATCTGACCTGTGAAAGCTAAACGAAGTTACATCTTACGACATATAGTAGGTGCCTCAACTCAATCTTAAAAGGTACAACCTAGATTTAAAATTATATTTTTAAAAAGATTCATTCGCTTATATTTTAGGCAAATTTTATCATCTTGCAATGCAATCGAACTAGAATGGAAACGAGTGCATATTCAACTACTGGAGAAAAATGCTTGTGGAAACTACCAAACATGCAAATCCTGGTTGAAGATGGACAAGACCTGTATTGATTCTTCCTTGAATATAAAAGCTACAGAAGTCGGCTCACGCCCATTGTCAGCACAGTGGGGCTAGTAGCCCAAAATTGCCTTCTTAGAACATAACATATGACATACAAAACAAACAAAGAAACACCAACACAACAAGAAACCAAAAACCCTCTCAGTTTCAGAATTATTTCACAAAGAAAACAATTACTAGAAAAACAGAACAGCAAACTAGGGATCAGAACTCCATACTGTGGCATGTGCAAACTGAAAAACCAAGTTCTCTTACCAAAACGAAACCAATGTATTTTGATACGAACTTTGCACTATGCCAAAAGAAAAAAAATAGTTATTATAATAATTGAGCTGTAAAATAATTATTGGGTTGCACCTGTAGGAGCAGGAGCAGCAGCATTAGGAAGCATTGCAGCAGGAGGTGCCATGTCAAAACCACTAATCCTTTTGCTGTAAAGTCGCTTAATTAATACCAAGGACAAGTCAAGTAGATAATGGTGATGGAAATGCCAAAACCATTCAGAAAATAAGAATGGTGAATTACAAAAATATAATACTAATGATGAGGTGAAATTACATATCAACCCACCATATCTAGCTTATATTTGCAGGTGGTAAACAGAAAAATAGAAGAGCACTCAAAATGATTAAGCTAGGTATCTGATAAGCCCCCCATACATTTTACATATTCTAGAAGGCCCAAGAAGGGAGGGAAAACAGATTTCGTTGGGGAACATGTGCAGGGGTAAATTCTGTTAGGAAATTAGCTATAAATAAAGGAACTAGTAAGGAGTGACATAGGCAATTATTGAGTGAAGAAAGAGGAGAGTCTATCTTATCTGTAATTTCTCTACGAATTCAATTAAAGTCGCATTATAAATTCTGTTTTCTTCTTTCTAGTTTAGAGTCCTAACAGTATCCAGTCAGAAACAGCTGAATAGAATAGGACTTTCCTTCGCTTCAATTTAGAAGGGATGTTTCCTTTCTAACCAGTCCATTAGTTATCCTTTACAAATTTAATCACATTCTCAACAATCAGGCTGTGAAGATAGAAGAAATTTGTAACCATCTTTCAAGAAGATGTTATTCATCATAAAAGTATCGATAAAAAATTAAAGGCAACAGAAGAACGATTTTTATAGATGGGTACTTGCAGCAGTTGTTTTTTTATGTAGTAAAATGGAATGGCTTCCATGGGAAGGGCGCCTGAGGCCATAAAACAGAAAAATTACTGTCACTGATTACCTTTTCGAGCGAGAACGAGATCGTGACCTCGATTTTTGCTCAGATCTAGCCTTCGAGCGAGATCTAGATCTGTGTCTGTGCCTATCCTCTCTATCTTTGTCAAGATCTCTGCGCCTGCAACCACAAAAACACAAAAAATGTTACCCAGAGAAGAACTGCCTTGACAAACAGCAAGGGTATCAGCATTCAGAAAGATGACTGGAGAAATGATAATATAGAATGTGGGCCAGTACAAAGGCAAATGGTGGCTAGCTCGCAGAGATGACCATTACAAATTGCTTTCCATGAAAGGGCAAGTTCCAAAGTTGACGTATGAGTAACTTCCTACCTGAGACTTCAGAGGGCTAAGAGCACACCCTTTGAAGTCACGAGCTGAGAAGCACAAGAAATGGAAACACAAATAATATATGCCCAAGACCACCAGTAGAATATTAAAGGCATAGAAGGTTCCTCACCTGTCATAGTCTCGGCTTCTGTAGTAATCATCACCATCCCTATCTCTTGTCCTCTCTCTTTCCCTTCTCTCACTCCGATCCCTGTGGCGGTCCCGATGGTGACGGTCATGGTCCTTGTCTCGATCCCTATGCCTATCCCTCTCCCTATCTCTGTCTTTGTCCTTCTCCTTCTCATGGTCCCTGTCCCTATCCCGATCCTGGTCACGGCCTTTATCGTGTGCTTTCTCCCTTTCCTTTTCCCTGGAAGACTGCAAAAAGTATAATAATAAGGCTCCGTTTGATTGGCGATATTTTCTCTGAAAGTAGGAAAATATTTTCCTGCTTCCACTTTTTGACTGTTTGATATGCTAAATTTTCCACGGAAAATGTTTTCCTCCCTTTTTCTAGGTACAACCCTTTAATGCACGAATGGTGGAAAATGTTTTCCAACCTTTTAGGTGGGAAAACATTTTCCAACTTTTTTTTTTTAGCAATGGCAACTAATTCTATCAACCATTATAAAAAATATTTTCATTTTTGTTGACAATTTCTATGCAAAACAAAGTCAAACGAATATGGTAATTTTTTCTAATTATTTTAATTTTTTTTTTTTACTTTTTGGTAATTGGAACAACTTAACCCAATAGTAGAAAATATTATCACTTTAATGGACAATTTCCATAAAAAATGAAATCAAACGGATTTCAAACTTTCAACATTTTCCATGGAAAATTATATCAATCAAACACATTTAATTACAATTCCCCGTAAAATAAGTTCTAGGCAAATTCGTTTTCTTTCCACCCTATTTTCCATGGTACAATCAAACGGACCTTAACAGATATTTAATTTCTAGCCAGGAAGATATTTCTACTAAATAATGGGAGAGCCATACAAGGAAAAGAACATATAATTGAGCACGCCACCATCTGTTACTAAAAACTACATCTTTTTAAATGCTAATAGAGATAACTAAGCGACACAATCACATCAGTCCCTAGGGCTAGGAGAATGTCTATTACCTTAATTTGGGACCACAAAATCAGCAGTTGTCGAGAATAAATTATATCTGAAATGAATTTTTTCTAATCTCAATGTTGAATTCTTAACTTTCATGCTACCAAACATACGAGACTTTTTAAATGCGTATTCGATAACATCAGAAACAGGTGTTAGCGCGTTGTAAGGTTTGAAAATATTGAAAGTATAGTCTACCACCAATGTACATCTTTGGTTTGCTGAAAATTTGGGAAGAGGCCGGTGAATCCAGATTACAGTTATATTGTAATCCATTCACTTTCAACTTATGTATCTTAGTATTAAATTTAATATGACGAGCAGTATGCTAGTAGCAGTGTTAATTATATTACTGCAGAATCCTAGGACTAGCTCCCTCCCTCCTGTCCATCATACACTAGTGGCTAATCAGAATATATGGGGTATGCAACTCAGACTTCATATCCCTATTTCAGTTTTTCTTAAAGATCTTTAGTAATCCATTAGCATAATCATATGAGCATAGGCTTTAATTGTTCGGCCAAAGATTTAATACTTATTTTTGTCATTGTGTTGGCTTCTTAATAAACTTCAATTGAAATATTCCCAGTATAAGACTGTGTATCCATGTCTTTCCATTTCTTAAAACAGGACGCTCGTCATCAAGTTCAATTGTATTACTCTGGCAGCTGACCTGTTTGGAACCTGAATTTGATGACATCGTGAGAGCTTGTTGCTGTAACCCTGCTGCTTCTAGTGAATCAGCAGAAGGTTGAGAATGATAGTTCTCTTCAATTTCATAATTCGACATCTCTGGAAACAAAAGACAAAACAGTTCAATAGATAACTAATGAGATGGCTGTGGTGCATTTGTGAAATAGCGCGTTTACAGAACCAAACTGACGGGCTAAAAATTATATTAGATATAATAAAGAGATTAAATTCGAAACTGTCAGCACCACTAACGGTAAGTAAATTTTGCTTCATAGAAATTAGAGATTGGTTTTGAAGAAAAAATAATTCAGGATTAGAATCAAATGGAGAATAGAGGCACGGTACTTAGCTGGCACGGACATCTGTGCTAGTACTAGAATGTGTGCTTGGGGGAAAGAGAGAACAACGAGAATTGAATGTCTAGGGAAGAGAGAGTAGAAGATACCGAGCATGTTTGGGCTGGCTTATAAGTTTACTTATAGAGTAAGAAAAGATACCTATTTTATCATATAGATTACAACATAGTAATCTTTTTTGTTTAGTATTCCAAATAAATAATTGATTTAACTATTGAGAGGAGGTCCATGGAAACTTCTTCAGATTTCAAAAAGAAAGAGCAAACATCACAAGCTTTTAGCGCCCGAACCGTGATATGAAATAAGTCAATAAAGAAAAAATCACAGTTCTAATGCCTAGGGAAAGGAAAGGTCATTCCACATAGCACGGGATTCGCCTCCACTATAAAAACATCTTCAGCTGTAATCTTCACAAATTCAAGGTAACATTTTGTCCACTAAACAAAAAGTTCATGAGTTCATCTGCAAAAGGTATATCACCAAAATAGGCAAGCTCCTACAGATTCACCCCACATAAAAACTCAGGCTACAGGTTGATTTTTTGACATGAAGATCCAATAAACAACCATATGAAACAAAACATTTCAATGTATATCCTATACCCAAAAATATCAAAATCATCGACACTACTTTCTTTGCTCATGGATTTCACTTCTGCAAACCAACACACTCACATTGCTGCCGTTTGAGAATTTAAATCTTCAATTACGAAAGCACAATGTGTTATCATTATGTGTTAAAATTTACTATCACTCAAGCTAAAGATTAGTTGAACTAGATTTGTGCAAAAAAAAAAAAAAGTTAATTATATCTTATCCTCAAGTATATATTACTAGAAACAGGATTTTCACTTCGGTGAACTCATATGAAATAAACAAATACAATATGTATTCTATATCTAACTACATCAAAATTATCGACACTACTTTCTTTGCTCGTGGATTTTAGTATTTAAAATTAAAATTCTATTGCTGCCGCTTGTGAGTTTAATTCCTCAATGACGTAAGCACAATCTATAAATTCACTGTTTCTCAAGCTAGAGACTAGTTAATTTTTTTTTTTTTAAATATTATATCTTATCTACAAGCAAATATTACTAGAAACAGGTTGAAGATGAAAAACAAAATGAAAGAAAAAAAATGAAGGAATCAGAAAATGAAAGATGATGTGAAAATATATACAGTATACACACTACCACAAAAAAAATATTTTATATACACGCACAGAGGAGAGAAATTACCATTACACGGAAAGAAGATATCACGAGCTAGGGTTTCTGAAAAACGCGAAGAGATAATTCAGCAGGCTGAAGCTAAAAACGATCTGCTTTTGTTAACGCATAGGCCAGTTAGGGTTCTGAGAAGGTATTTATATTTTTCAACAGGATTAAACTACGAGGAAATTACATCCAGGGCCCTACTTTTAATGTACCATTTTCATAATTCCAAATTTAACTTTGACTTTTCATAAATCAGGTTTTTATAAATTTAATTAATTAATAATAATATTATAAAATTAAATTAATTTATATACCTACCCTTACTACTTACCCCCACCACATTTTAAATATAAAACCATACTAAACCCTAATTCATTTCATTTTCTCATTTCATCTCTCACGCCTCTCTCACCGCCGCCTCTCCGGCGACCACTCCGACCGCCGCCTGCTCCGGCGACCGCCGCCTCTCCCCCTCCCTCCTCCTCCCCCTTCCCCTTCCCCTCCCCCTCCTTCTTCTCGGCAGATTCGGCAGCTCCGGCGAGCCCCCCATTTCTGGCAGATTCGGCAGCGGCGACGCTGCTGAGATTCAGCAGCGTCGCCGCTGCGAGGCTGCCGTTCAGCAGCGTGGACGCTGCTGAACGGCAACGTCAACGCTGCAAGGCTGCCGTTCAGCAGCGTGGACGCTGCTGAACGGCAGCGTCAACGCTGCTGAACGGCAGCGTCGCCGCTGCGAGGCTGCCGTTCAGCAGCGTCAACGCTGCTGAACGGAAGCGTCGCTGCCGTTCAGCAGCAGATTTTTTTTTAATTTTTTTTAATTTTTTTTAATTTTTAATTTTGAGCAGATTTTTAATTTTGGAATGGTAGAAAGGCAGTGCAGTGGGTGTGAGATGATGTGCTATGGGTGTGCGTTGTTTGTGGGGATCTGTATGTGTTGGAGATGGATCTGTGTGTGGGTGGCTTATCTGTGGGTGTGGTGGCGGATGTGTGAACGGTGGTATGTTTTGGGTGGTGGCAGTGATTGTTTTTTTTTTTTTTGATCTGTGACCTAGTTATTGAACCTTGATTTTTTATTTTTGTCTGTGACCTAGCTTTTTTTGGTGTCTGTGACCTAGTTATTGAATTATGATGTTTTTTTTTGGGTCTGTGACCTAATTTTTTTGGTGTTCGTGACCTAGATATTGAATTGTGGTTTTTTTTTTGTCTGTGACCGTGCTATTGAACATGTGGTGGGTTTTTTGGTGTCTGTGACCTAGCTATTGAACTGTAATGATTTTTTTAGTGGCTGTGACCTAGCTATTGAATTGTTGTGGGTTTTTTTTTGGTGTCTGTGACCTAACTATTAATCTGTGACTTAGTCATCGAACTGTGACCCACAAATTTGAAAATACGTGACTTGTGACATATAATTTTTATTGATCTGTGACCATTGTTAATTTGTGACCGTAATTTGATAATTTGTGACGATATGATAAGTTGTGACCTATAATATTTGTGATATGTGACCGATAAAGAAATCGTGACTTTAAAGTTTTAATTTGTGACCGTAATTTGATAATTTGTGACGGTATGATAAGTTGTGACTTATAATATTTGTAATATGTGACCGATAAAGAAATCGTGACTTTAAAGTTTTAATTTGTAATCGATGAACAAAATGTGACTTATAATATTTTTAAATTGTGACTATAAAATAATGTGACACATGAAAATTTTGATTTGTAATCAAAAAATAATTTGTTACTAATAAAATGGTTAATTGTGACCTAAAAACTCTTAGATTGTGACCAAACTCTTAGAATTAAATATGTAATATTAAATTGATTTAATAATTTATTATTTCATAAATAAAAATATTAAAAACCTGATTTTTGAAATTTGAAACTTGTTTTTGTATTTTTGAAATGGTGTAAAGTAAACCCCTTATAAATGTAATCTTCCCTTAAACTACTAAGTGCACAAATGTGCACTTAAAGCCCTTTTATGTACACAAATTGTTTGGCCCAGTATTTTCGGGTCGGTTCAAAATCATAAAATTTGGGTTAAACAAGGGGAAGAGTTCATCAATCAGGTTTTAACTATCACTAAATCAATTTTCAGGTTTTAAGTTTAAAAATGCAAAAATCAGGTATTTGTTAATTAATTAAATATATTTTATTAATTAAATATATTAAAATTACAATTATACAATTTATAGTCACATTTGCATCCTTATAAGTCACAAATTATTTATTGGTCACATTTTATCAAATTAATTGGTCACGAATTATTTCGAGGTCACATATCAAATTTTTTATACGTCACAGTTTATTTCATTGGTCACAGATCAAAAAATTGTAGGTCACATTTTATTGATCGGTCACATATTTTCAAGTTAATTAGTCGCAAATTATTTCGAGGTCACGAATCAAATTTTTTATACGTCACAGTTTGTTTCATTGGTCACAGATCAAAAAAAATTGTAGGTCACATTTTATAGATCGGTCACATATTTTCAAATTGAACCAAATAATTAGTCACATACACCGAAACACCCCACCCCGATCTGATTCACCACCCATACTTGGTCACAGATGACCAAATAATTAGTCACATACATCAAATAGTGGTCACATACCACCGTCACCAACACTACAGCCACCGTCACAACGGCAACTTGCGACCACCCTCACCCGGCCACCTCCGTCACCACAACAACAACACCACCACTGCCGCCGCCAGAAACGCCATTTTGCGACCCACAAACAATCGTACCACTAATCAGCCACTACCATCTCACCACCACTGGAAACAACCATTTGCAAACTAAAAAATAAACCACCAACCACTAACATCAAAACAATCAGAAAAAAATGAACATGATCGCCGATCGAACGCTGCAGCGACTCTGCACAAGAAGTCGGTACAGCGGCGTTGTGCTGTTCGTGATTATCATGCGATTTCTCCAACGCTGCGAAGGGCACTATGAAACGACGCTCGCAGAGAAAGGAAAATGTGTGTGGCGGTGCACAAACCCACCATCACCGCACCGCACCATCGTCACTACCACGTCAACCATTAGCCACTATAAATCAAAACAACCAAAAAAACCAGGCACGATCGTGATTCGCACTCATTCTGGTCGGAACCATCTGCATTCACAGCTCTACGATGGTGTTTGCACGAGCTCTGCATTCAGAATAGATCGTCGGAGTCAGCTCATGGTGGATTGTCAGCGCCGGAGCTTTATGTCGGCGCTAAATAGCCGGACCGACGATAGAAAGCATGGAGAAGGGAGAGGTGACCCTCGACGGAGACATTGGAGAAGAAGGGAGAGGCGAGAGTGAAGAGAGGGAGAGATGGAGAGATATTTAGGGTTGGAAAATGGGATTAAGGATGAATTGCCAGAAATAGAATTGGGGAATGTTGATTAATTATAATATTATTAGTAATATTAAAATATATAATTATTACCTGATTTATGATTAATTAAACCTCTTACCTGATTTTTGAAAAGTAATCTTTAAACACCGGTAATTGTGTAATTTTCCCCTAAACAAGTCAACGTTTATATTATGAACTGCTTTATAAGCACTGCAAAAAGTAATACTTAAATATGTGTTAATATTAATTAATTTAAAATTAATATCAGGAAATATATACGTGACAATGAATGTTAAATCGTTCATTTAATTTCTAATTAAGTAAAATCTAATATTAATTAACATATATGAACGTAAATAATGAAATGTATTATTGAATGTGAAAGTTTAATTAACTTATAATTAGAAGTAATAAAATTGAAATGCATAAATGAAGATGAATATTATTTCAATGGATGCGAGCGTTAATTAATTGAAAATTAATAATAGGAAATTCATAGATTAATGAAAGTACACATGTAGAATGAATATGTCAAATGTATATATATATTGATGGTAACTAAATGGTTGAATAAATTAAATGCATATTGAAAAACAAAACGCGATATATTATTGAAATAATTGAATTATGGTAAGGTTAGAATAACTTAAAAACTGATTACAACTTGATGTGATATTTAATATATTATATGTTGGGTTTAGGATTTGGCCTTGTTCGATAACCATTGAAATGAATTTTATGGGAAAAATAAGTTTTGAAATAGTGATTTGTTTGAATAATGTGTAATTAACAAGTATGAATTTTTTTAAGATTTACGTGCAAAATATTTTACTGTGGGAATGTGTGGCTCAAAATGGGTTTGAGAAAAAGAAAAAGAGTTCTGTTTTAATAACAAACCTCCTTGTAAAAATGAAATGTACACGAATTTTTACAGATAATGAGGTGGCAACATTGAATTGAGTGGTTTGAAGTTATTTTTTGCTCAACATCCAATGAAAATTGTGTCAGCTAATAATCTATCAAACTGTCTGGCAAAAATCCTTGCATGTATAGCACGCTGGCTGTTTTAATAATTGTCAAACATGGGCTAGGTTATAATATAAGAGCTTTGCCGTTTGTACACTCAATTTCTACACTTTTTTGCGTTGTTGTCAAATGGTGATTGAATGGGGAAAAAAAAACACATTTTTTATGATAAAGTGTAAACAAAAGTGTGCACCAAATATGGTTCATAATATAATTTAATATTATTTTTATTTAATCAGGTCGCCTTCTTTTAAGCTATTTGACAAATCCCTCACACGTATATTTTGTTACATCTTTGACGAAGCTTAAGTTATAATTTAAATTGATAAAAAATAGATATTCTTATCTAAACATGTTTCACATCGTCATAATTGATTAATCAATTTTTTGTGCAGATATTAAATAAGGTCAAGCGGTGGCAATTTCCTCCTCGTAAAAGGTAGGAAAATCTCCACCAAGTAAGATACAATAAGTCTTCTTGAAGATTGCTTGCTCGAATAAGGGAGAATGTTAGTTTCTTTAAAAAGAGGATCATGATCAGCATTGTTATGGATTATTTTAACCTTTTGTCTAATGTATTGAGATTCTATATATAATTTCTTTAATTAGTTATAAGCTGTCATCGAGTTAATGTTATTTTTCTTTTGACATGTTCTCGTCTTCCTCAGGTTTCAAGTAGGGAGGTCAAAATGGACCGAGTTGTCCTTCATTTTTTCTCGTCGTCAACTTATTATAGTTAGAGTTCTTGGGGAAAATTAATGACAACAAATTGGCATTTTGCTTGATTTGTACTGTAATGAGTCAAGATGAGATCTAAAATTTCGTATGTCTATTTCTCATTTACTGTTATTCAAAGAAATTTTTTCTTCTTTTCAAATAAAAAAGTAAGAGAAACGTGTGAGTTCAGATGAGATGAGACTTGGAAATTGTCGAGTTGGACACAGTCCATTCTAACTCAAAACCCGAGATAGTCCTCCCATATGATAGTAGTGATGCTATTCAACAATATTGGTGTTGCTTAATATTAAATGATAGATTTCACTTAACTGTAAAGTCATATGATTCATTTAATTGAACATATGAATGGCGATCATCTAAATTTGTCTACTATTCATTCGACAATTCAAGTTTAAAGTGTAGGAGACTCACAGGTGCTTTATTATTAAATAAATAAATGCTACAGAAATAGGGTCATCTAGGTGGTTTGCCCGAGTGGTTAAGGGGGAAGACTTAAGATCTTCTGCACATAAGTGCGCGTGGGTTCGAACCCCACAGCCACCATTTTTCGTTTTTCAAATTTTGGAGGAAATTACAGCCTGATCCTCAACTTTTAACAAATGAATTAATTGGGTCCCTAATTAATTTTTTCTTACTTTATATCCTCAACGTGTAATATTTAATGCATGATGATCCCACTTAGGTGCTCTATCGAAATTATTAAACAATGAATTTATGCTAATTCATGACACTATCGTCAAACCATCTCATTAAGTGTTAGTCGTTAGATAACGAACATATTTGTTAATTTAAATTATGTCCACCACCACACATTTCAAATATTCATTTTTAATAAATTTAGTTCGTCTCAATCAATGTTATTCATAGTGAGTTTTCACTATGAATAACATTATTGTTTAAAAAAAAAATGTAGATTTGAGCTTTTAACCCCTTGTTTGTTTTCAATTATTTTTGAAATATATTTTTCTTTTATTTTTAATTACATATTTCTTGATAAATCAATATTACACACGATCTCAAAAGTTCTCCTTATTTTTTAATTACACATTCTCCATCAAATCACTATTTCAACATTTTTGGCTAAAAATGGGATTTTTTTACTTAATAATATTAAGTGGAATTACAACAAATGTCCACTTTCACATTGTCATTTGTAAAAATGTCCAAAAATTATTCAATGTTCATTTTGCAATATTTTTTTTTTACCAAAATACATTTGTTAACAATTTATAATTCCACACTAAAGACAAAAATGTGCATACAATTAAAAATCTTGTTGCCCAATAAAATTTTGACACCTAACCTGTCTTACTTATTTCAAAAGTACACATGTCAAATCACAATAAATATTAAATATCGAGAACTGCATTTCAAATGTTAAGAACTTTATGAAATATGGAGAACTCTCATATTTAGAGTGAAATCTCATTATAGAGAAATGAAGTATCAACATAAACAGAGTTCAAATATCGATAACAACTTTTAAAATGTCGAGAACGTCATTTTAATGTAGCTTATCATAGGTATGACAAAAAATCCGACAATATTTGCGTTTCTATGATTATTTGACGCCTAAATGCAATAAGTACTTCTATTACTTGATTTAATTTGCAAATTGGTGAAAACGGTGGAAAATGGAAGAAACATGTGAAAAATGATCAAAATGGAAGAAAGTGAAAGTTTAAGGATTGAAGAGCAAATACCCTAAACTTGTTTCCAACCTTATGATAAAGATTCAAGAGCGTTAGAGATCAATTGAATAAAGAAAGGAGTCAAAGGGATAAAATATTGTCAAAACATGATCACAAATCAGCTTTCAAGCTGAAAAGTTTTGTACTGGTTTCCAGCTCTATATTGAGACCAGTTTTTGACATAGAAGACGATGAAATTTGAAGATGTTCTCTGAATCAAAGTTGTAGCCCTTTAAGTTAGCTTTCGAACGCAACTTAAATCAGCTAAATCGAATACTAGGAGAAAACGTTATAACCCAAACATGCTGCAAGGCGTGCACCTCACACCAAGAATGCCTCGACTGAGGCTATCCAATTCCTTAAGGCGCGCCTCAAGCCAAAACGTGAAACTTTTCTATTTTCCTTGTTTTATTGAAACACGTATGGAAACCTAATGTTTCACCATATTTAAGCCTTAAAACGTTTCAAAACATCCCCTATTCATCTCTCCCGGAAGGCTAAAAATCTTGGTGAAGCAAGGGAGGAACTTATTCGGATTCGGTGATTTCACGTCGTTTATTCATGTTTCTTGGTATTTATTTTGCCAAACATTTATAAATCTAGACTTTCATCTTTATGAGTTAATTGTGAAATTGATTTAACATGTATTAAGTTTTTCATAGAATCAATCTCATTTTTTCTATCGAATAATTGAACTATATGTTGAATTTCTATTTCATTAAATCTATTGGTGTGGTTATCTACTTTCTTATGCTATATGTATATGAATGATCTATAATCTAATTTCAGATGATTGTGATAATTGTTAAGGGAATCTAGAATTTAGGAGTAAAATCATGAATTATATTGGTCTCAATTGCTAAATTTTCCGATTAGAGTACTAAGATGAAGGTCTCTAATTGTGTCATCAATTTGAATAAATGATGTTGAATGATTTGACCCGAATGAGAAAATTCCAATGCTTCACTACCTTAAATCACTGAATTTTATCTCATATTTTTTTGATATTAATTTAATTGATCGACAATTCAACTCTCCCGAAAATTTAAGAGGATAATTCATCCCTTTTTGGAACATTTGACAATTTTTTCATCTCACCGTGGATACGACGCCCAAAGCTACACTACAACTCTGTGTAATACTTTGGGCGTAGTCACATAGTTTCTGTTCCAATCTCCATTTCTGATGCCCTTACAATGTTCTTTTAGGTATTTATATGTATTTATTAAGGGGAAGCAAATTTGTTGAATAGAAACTCTTTTTAATGATCACGACGTTTGATTCAAGGGAGCATAAGCGGTTCCGAGTCCAATTATGGAGGATATGGTGGTGCTGGATATGGAGGATACAACGGTGTTACTGGTTTTGGGGGTGACAACGGCTATGGAGGTGGCAGTGGAGGTTCACCCTATGGAAATAGAGGCTATAAGGCGTCTCCTTTCTTCTTCACCCCACCGTGCTTCCTCCATTCTCTTTTCTCCGATGGCAGTGGAGACGGCTTTGATTTGTGAGAGTGAAGATGGAGCTGTCGAGTTTGGGTTTTGGGTTGGGTGGGGGGTGAGGTGAAGTGAGATGGGGTGGTTGGAGAAGATAATATGATTTTTTTTTTTGGTTTTTGATTTAATTATATATGAAAAAGGAAAAGTTACAATTTTGTCCTTTAAAAATTAGTCAACAATTGGTCGATTTTGACTTCTTTGGTCAACTAACGGTCAATTGGACGGAAACTGTCCATACGAACATCTGGTGCAAATTGTTTAAATGTTTGGTACTGTGTGTAGCACAAAACAAAGGTTTGGGTAAAGTCTGCAAAAAAGTGAAAGATTTGGTACCGTGACTGCAATATTCCCTTTTTTAAATTACAAACATGGAATTAGACATTTTTGTAAATTTCCCTAATATAAATCTAGGAATGAATTATTTTACCAATTTATAGTGAGGTGATAATAGCATGGCATCTTTTCTATTTCATTTCAGGAATTACTCCCTATGGTGATAATAGCATACATCCTTGGGGAGGACTTCAGTTCTGAAAGATCAAATGCAATGAAAGCTGCTGAGAGGAAACAATATCTATCCAAATGTCCATCATTTAAATTTGGAGATACCCATCCTGGTTTCCCATGCTTCGATGTGATCTTCATCACTAGGCTCAATATTATGTTGGAATATTAACTAACTAATGCTGAAGAAGACATTGATAAGCTAAGCCCCAAGCTCTTCAGCCTATCTAGTATTTCAGATGCAAAGAATTCCCATTGCGCAACTTATATGAATGCTTCAGAAACTCCCACGAGCACGTATTATGGAATCTGCCAAAAAATTCTTAAAGAACGTTGGAATTACTTTTGATTTAGAGAAAAAAAATTTACATCAAATTCAGGACGATACGCTGTTGGTTATTGGGTGGGGAACATTTGTTGCCAATGGGATATATAAGCACATTCCAATATCTAGCATGAACAAGGTGACATCTTTTCTATTTAGTTTCAGGAATTGCTCCCTATGGTGATTCTGGCATACATCCCTAGGGAGGACTTCAGTTCTAGAAGATCAAATGTAATCAAAGTTCATGAGAGGAAAATATATCTATCCAAATGTCCATCATTTAAATTTGGAGGTACCCATCCCGGTTTCCTATGCTTCGATGTGATCTTCATCACTAGGCTCAGTATTATGCTGGACAAGTAACTACCTAATGCTGAAGAAGACATTGATAAGCCAAGCCCCAAGCTCTTCAGCTCATCCTGTATTTGAGACGCAAATAATTCCCATTGTTATATTGTAAATGACCTATCAACTTTGCCAAAATCCATGGTTTTCGTACTGATGTAGATGAAATTACTGATAGAGCTAACAGCTGTTGCATTCCGAAACAAACTTAACTGAAATTTTATTCTGAATGATAATATAAAAATAATCAAATTACTTTGGAGTGATTGGTAACAAGTTACATGAATAGGGAACATCAAACTTATTCCAAAGAATAAATTCATACACCACTTTCACCAACCCACATTCTAAACTGTCACCGGCACATGATAAAGCATTTGTAAGACCACTAGACTTCTGTACCTCACTTGCAAATGGCTACTTCACAAATCAGCACGCACGTACTCACGTTTGTCGGACTTGTGCACCTTGAACTGGAAGTTGTTTCGAATAGCATACAATGCAATAGCACTCCTCATCAACTTCTTATCCCTGAATTTCTGATTTTCAGCTACCAGGTTTCGTTATCTCCACATTATTCTCCCCAAAATCTTCGATCAGTGGATGATTTGTGATCTACATTGTTGGGAACGTTGTAACTGAATGATGATTATATATGCAAAGCTGATGAGGTTCCATTTGAGGACAAACTATTGAACTCGGACACTGCACTTCTTCATCAAACTCATCTACATTTTGGTTAGACATTCACTAGCATTACAAGTGGTTATCCGACTATCCTTCTTCTTTAGCTCCATGTAGAACAGGAGCGAATTGTCATTTGTGACACTCACTGGGGCCTTGTTATCACCTACATCGTAATCGACTTACGTCTCGACGATTATCTTGTCAACTAGATCCCCGTACATGCATCCAATTGGTAATAGAATGCCAAAGGTCATCACATTGCACGCTATGATAACGTTCACGGATTTCATATCTGGTAAAAAAAGGAACTAAATTATGATAAAATTAATCTGTATAGAATTAATGGAAAATCATTCATAATCTGGAATGCATGAAATAAATTATGTAATTTTCTGAAATCCCATTCATCCAAATCAAACAAATTATAAAGCCAAATCGAAAGACAAGACATATTTTGTAAGATTGCATAAAAGAAGGAGAATACAATATAAAGTTTCTTGTTACGAAATCTGATTGCTCAAATGATTTCCTATGAGAATCAATTCTACAGAAGTACGCAATCAAAATTTAACAACCAATGAAACTTTACCAAAGGAGAATTTATCAAAGATATGAGTTTGGATTCGTCATTTCCACCTTATTACATTATCATTTTCATGATTTGAATTTGAATTTGAATTCCTAGATTTTTCAGCATTCTCAATGAATTAACATTCGTTTCTATTGTGCATCCTAATTGTGGCTTCAATTACGGGTTAAAATATGGAAAGTTTGGATTATAGTAAAAGTGGTAATCTATTTCAGTGATATAGTAATCTCAACATTTCATTTAATAAAGTAGTAGAAAGTGAAATTTAATTTATATGTAAGGCATTTCAGATTTTTCCCTTTGTATTTTATCTAATTGGGTCAGGCGAGCCTTGAGACATTGAAAGTGTTTTCCTTTTTTTAGAGTGTTGAATTATGGGGTTAGAATATTTGACCGTATTCGTGGGAACGTGGACACGGCAAGTTATATCATACAAAAATTGGGACATAGATGCGGCAATTAAATAGTTCATACATTCACTAGTACAAATTTAATTTTGTGCAAACCCATTTGATACTACATGAAAGTTAGTGAGCTCGTGCGACAATATAATAAAGCGGGTATAAGCTCATGTTTGGTATATATTAATTTTCATTTTCATTCTTCTATTCATTTTCAACCAAACGTTTTTCAATAAAATAATATTTTTCATCACATCAATAATTTTTCATTCTTTTTCAATCACACATTCTCCATCAATCTACTATTTCAGAATACGTTCTTCCGAAATAATGTGGCTCAAACACACCCTAAGTGTACTAACGGGACCTCATATTGCATGAATCTATGTTGTTATTTTTTTTTTTTTTTTGCAATTTAAATACACAATATTCATAAAGTTCACTTCTCTGGATCAGACGAAAAAAGTAATATGTAGTTTTTTTGTGAGTAGATTAAAGTTCACTTATCTGGATTTGCAAGAATTCAATCAAGTGAAGATTCAAAATTAATTTTTAGGAAAGTTCCAATCGAATAAGGAAAGTTCCATTCGCGTGCGGATTCTTTTGTTTCAACAGCCAATACTCTGACCATAACTTTCTCTCCCGATATCCTATTGAAACGATTCAAAGTGTGTTGGAAAGATAACTTAAATGGCTAAAACTTTGATAGAAGTAGAATTTTTCCAATTCGGATGTTTACTATGCCAAAAATGGGAAAAAATCTAGAATATCACTTGTGCTATTGAAAATTGATTTCGATAGTATTTTGGTCATATTTCATTTCTTTTTGAATTCTAATTCCATCCAATTTTCTCCTAAAAATCTTTCAAGTATCTCAATAAGATTAAAACATTCTCATTGAGATCTTTATTTATCAACGTAGACGATAAACTTAGATTGAGTTATAAATTGAATCTTTATTACTCAATACGTAAGTACTTGATTTTTAATACAAGAAACAAAATGTAAGCTCAAACTAATATAAATAACTTATCAAAAAAGTAAATTAATATTTTCTTTCAAAATATGTGAACAAATGAATTTATGCGACGAGCAAATACTTATCCTACATAAATAGAGCCCTGCTATTGGGCCGGCTCAAAGCCAGGCCTAAAACAGGGCGCCACATGGAGGGATGGCTGACGAAGCCAGCCTGGTAATGTGAGCAATGTATTTAGGAACGATCGCGCTACGTGTACATAATCATTTATCGAATTTTTTACCGAATTGACAAGTGGCGGCCCCCTATTGGGGGGGCGCCCGGGCCCACGGACGCCCCCCAATAGGGGGCCTCCACTTGTCAATTCGGTAAATGATTATGTACGAATAGAATTATTCATTTAGGAATTGCCTTATTGAATATCGTGTTAATCATATTTGGTGGAATTTGACTTAAAAGATTATCATGGCTTTAATTTTTTTATCAACTAAATTTTGAGCTCATTTATTTCTTTTGACGTTGCAACAAAATAGATTGCCAATTTTTACTAATTATATATCTGAAGAAGTTTCAAATTTGGCAATTTATAGTTATAAATTGTTTTCATATGGAATAACACTCGTATTTTCAATCGAAGTAATTTATTCTTTTTCTTGATGGATGATTCTTTTTTCTTTTTATTAATTACTACTACATACATGAGGAAAGCGGGGAACTTGTCACATTTTTTTATATCTTTTTTTATAATTTATGTAATGACACTCTCAGTTCGTCAATCAATCGTCGTGTTTTCCAACAAATTATAGTATTTTTTGTGCCCGGAGAATAAATTGAGTGAGTTAAAAAGTAAAAATTATATTACAATATTGAAATTAGCGTAATTGGTCCCAAACATTTTCTGATCCTACGAATTTGGTCCAAACATTTAAATATTGGCATTAACCCTCCCAAACATTTGCATCTTGTCACAATTTGTCACTTTAGAGTATGTCCAAATTGACATTAAGTTTTGTGCATGGAATGTAGATATAATTAGCCCCATATTTATTTCTAGCACGTGTAATTAAAAATGTAGATTCTTATAAATTGCAAGAATTTTCTAGATATTCCCTTAAAGGATTTCTTTTTTCTCCATCTTTATAAATATATTGATATGTTTTTGTCAATGATATATAGTCCATGTTTGTCATTCATTTTTTCAAACATTATTTACTACAGTAAACAATTTCTACCACATATTCACTCAATAAAATATTTTACATACAAATCAATAAAATTACTTTACTTTTAAACTACACATGCTCCAAAAAATACTATTCAAAACTCTATTTCTTCTCCCAAAATGGGAGACAAATAAACCCATAATTCAAACAAACAAATCAATTTGATACTTCGATAAAATCACGAATCTTGTCACATTAGACCATCAAACTCAACACACCACCGGACGATTCATGATCGATAAAAAGAATTTTACTAGAACAATACATTTTTGTTACCACGAGACATATTGGCAGTCGCTGATCACATCGGCGGATAAAAATATTTGTCTATCAATAATGGAAATTACATTAGTAGGAATATAAGCCAAAACATCTCCCTTAATTTTTTACAATTTTAAAATTTCTAAGATCCAAAAACGAAAATTGAAAGAATTGAATTTACTAGTTCCATTATTCCTCACTAACCTTAAATAGACCCTCATCATCAATTTCTAAAATCTTAGCAAGAGCTTTTAGTGGGTGTGAAAATTAACGGAAGTTATGTTCTTAATTACTTCGAGCTTTTGATGAAATGTAAACTCATTTTGGCATTGTAATTAAAGTGTTAGCATATGTTTTACTTAGAACACAACGACATGATAGAAATAGACTTCGCTGAAATTCGTTTCTTACCGAAGATCCAACTTCAAGAAGTATAAACGTCTCATTCTAGTTAATAATACATAAGTTTCTGCATGGATTAGTAAAAGTAGTTGGAAAGCCTGTGACACGTGCTATTCCATAATTGTTTTATTGTTTCAACATTCTAGTTAATTACTCTAATGGACAATAAAGTTTTGATTAATTACATCAATAGTCATTGAAGTTATTTTGTTACGGTAATAGTCACTTGTGTTTCTAACTGCCACACTAATGATCGATTGGTCTAACAAAATTAATTTTAAATCCTACATGGCACAATTAAATGCCAAGATGTGGCGTTATTTGTTATGTCAAGTTAGCAAAATCGTTGTTGAAAAGAAAGACATAGGTTAACTACATAATTTAAGGAGAAAATTACCTAAACCCAGGGATTTAAGATTTAATTATCAAAAATCAGGTAATTAAGAAGTTTTTACAAAAATCAGGTTAAATCCCGACATCCCCAATTCATTTCTCTCTCTCTCTCTCTTTCCCCCTATTCTCTCTCTTCTCCCTCTACCCCATTATCGCCGCCTGCAACCCAAACCCCCTCACCCCCACCACCAGTGAAGATGCCGGAGAAAAGGAGCGAGGGGGCAACTGAGATGTGGCGCAATCCATGTATTATCTCCATCTAGACATCATGGCAGAGGTTCTTTACCTTCCTTCCTCGCTATGTAGAAAAATGGGGGTTTTGCTTGAATTTGACACCAAAGCGACAAACTTCTCAACCTGTTCCATTGAAGGTGAAGTACCAACTTCTACAGGAAGTTTAATCAGCTCAATCTTTCCAGACAAAATAGCTTCATCTAATACCATTTTGTAGAAATTGTCCTTTACGTTCTCTGCTCGGAGATCCACAATTGTTTTAATTAAGGTAGACCTTAATGTGTTAATACTTTTTTATTTTATAATTAAATGCATAGAGATATTGGGCAAGATGGGCGGCTATGTAATCCTGTTAGTTGGTTTTCTATCCGTTCTTGCCTTTTCTTTTTGAGGAGGAATCTAGTAAAATAAAGGGCAAAAGTTTGAAGCCTTGCTGAATTTATTAGTTGAAACTTAAAATAAATCTGAAATTATCGTGAATTTCTGGGGTTTTAAAGCTAATTTTGTTCACTCTGTACTTTTTTTACTGAGATTTTAATTCTTTATCTTGTAAGTATGTTAGGGGTTTGAGTAAAAACAAACAGATGACTGCTTCGAATAATTTAGGGGAACTTATTAATGAAAACAACGTATTTTTTTACCATTACCTGTCGATCCAAATTAAAATCAAAAAGTAACTCGAAGGGATTCATAAATATGACATACAGGTCCATGAAGTCCAGTGTGATTCTCTTGATTAGTGCAATCCTTTCAGTCTGATTTACCATGGCTTCAAATGCAGCCATCTTGTTTGACATTGTAGTGTATATTCGAGATGTAAGTTGTGGCTCACATTCTTGCATCCTTTGTTATTATTGACAGTTTGTGGTGACCATTTGTGACCAAATTTGTGTGTACTGTGACTAGTTGTGACCGAATGTGACTTGAATATGATCAAGTCACAATCGATCACAATTAACACAAAATTAGTCACAGACAGTCACACCGAACACCAATTTAGTCACAGTTAGTCACATTGAATACAAATTTAGCCACAGTTAGTCACGGATGGATGGGGTGGGTAGGTTGATCGGAGCATGTGTTGGAGTGGTAATTGGAACCGATGTAGATTTAAGTGGTTTGATTTTTATTTTTGGGCACCGCTTCTTATTTCCGGTGTAAGCAGATTTATTTGTGGTGACCATTTGTGACCAAATATGTGTGTACTGTGACTGGTTGTGACCAAAAGTGACTTGAACATATTCAAGTCATATTCAGTCACAATTAACACAAAATTGGTTACAGACAGTCACACTTAACACGAATTTCGTCACAGTCAGTTACATTGAGTACATACTTGGTCACAATTAGTAACAAATGAGACCTGACAGCAACTTGATTATATAAAGTGATTTGAAATTTTTTCGGCAATTTTTTTAGGACATGGAGGCAGAGGTGGGGTGGTGGTAGGTGGATCCAGGGGAGTGGGGGTGATTTTCAATTCTAAATTTTTTTGGAAATTTTTAATTCATCGGAAGTTCGCTGAAAGTTGTCGGAAGTCCGCCGGAAGTAGTCGGAAGTTCGCAGGGAAGTCGTCGGAAGTTCGCCGGAAAGTCGTCGGAAGTAATCGTAATTTCGCCGGAAGTCGTCGGAAGTTCGCCGGAAAGTCGTCGGAAGTAGTCGGAAGTTCACCGGAAGTTCGCCGGAAGTCGTTGGAAGTTCACCGGAAAGTCGTCGGAATTAATCGGAAGTTCGTCGGCAGTTCGCCGGAGATGACGTCGGAGCGGTTGCCGGAAAGACGCCGGAGCGGTTGCCGGTGGAGACGGTGGAGTGAAGGTGGTGTAGTGGGGGAAGGAAGGTGGTGTAGTGAGGTAGCATTGATATACTATAAATAATTAATGTATATTATATTATATTTTAATATTTAATAAATTTATTTATCACCTGATTTTTGAAATATTTTAATAAATTTGTTATTTATGAAAAGTGAATTTTAAAACTAGTAGTTATGTATTGTTCCCTAATTTAAGCCCACCAAAAAAAAAAAAAAAAATGATTCCAAAACTTAAGTCGCAGTAAGTTGTCTTACTATGAATGCGTTTAATTTTCAATTCATAACTCCAAGTAACATGTTTTGATGACACGTTAGGACTTAATGGTGATGCTTATGATTTAATGCTAATTTTTTTGATCGAGTGACCATTAGTGTAGTTGTTAGAAGCTTCAATGACCATTTATATAATAACTCAACTCAAAACTTCAGTGACAATTAGTGTAGTTGTTAGTTTGATGTATAGAGGAACTATCAGGTTTTCATAACAGAATAAAAGTTGAGGTGCTTATAATGTCAAAGGTAGTCATGCTGGCCGGGGGTGTGGGTTGGGGGGGATGTGGAAGCTGGAGATCTCTCTGTCCATTGCAGCTCCTTGTTCTACAAAACAGAGAAAGGACTTGTACAAATACTATAGAGGCCAAAATTGTGCAGAGCCATATTGGAAGCAGTCGAAATACACATTTGACCTCCTCGACTTGTGTAACGGTGCAGAGGCGCCATGGATTAGGATTTTGGCTAGTACTAGTTAACAAGATTGCATCTTCTGGGGTTAATCAAGAAACCTGTTTTTGAAATGACCGTTCCTTAGTGCCTATTGAGAAGGAGTAGAAACAAATTAATTGCATTCATAACAATGTAAATTAACTTTGAATTAGCTAACTTGAAATCATCAGTATATCGAGCGCTTTCATTTTCATCCTTATGAGGAGCTTCATAAAGCCCCTCTCTGTCGAGATTTATTTTCCTCATAGAGGCGACAAGCACCTGCGAAAACCTGGAGACGGGATTTCCAGAAGGCTTAATGTGTCGATAGCTACAGGTTCAACTTAGCAGTAAAATAAATGCTACTAAACCAGAAGAGGTAGATATCCAGAAGGCCAACACCCATTTCCCCAAGTTTTCTACATAAACCAAAACAGTCTCTGCAATCAAGGATCGTAGGTTTAGTGCAACGTGATAATAGCTGAAAAATGCAGTTTTCGACTTATTTTTCTTTAGAATCTTCTTCATCGAATTGATCTACTCCCAAAGTTGCAAGTGCCGGTTCCATAGCCTCGCTTCCTAGAGCTAGCAAGTAAATTGATATGTAAAAACGAGCAATTTCTCCCCGTGATTGAGGGTTGCATAGCTCTCCAATTTTCCCACAACCCTTTGGTTCAAGCATGAATGCCTGAGTCGACAAAGATAATAGCACCGGTCCCTAAAAAAGCAACAAAAACTTCAGAATCAATCAAATCTTTAAATAGTTTTTTCCCCAAAATTTCACGTATATGGTTAAAAAGCGCTTTAGAGAATGTTGGCAAGTTTACTTAAGATAGCTAAAACAACTTGAAATACAACACAAGTGAGGTATCTTCCTACTAAGATAAGCACCAAACAGAGTGCAGATGTTAAGAGTTCCCATCCATGTGCTAAATGTGTTAGTTGAGTCTGCATTCGACTTTGAAAATAGAACCATGTTTACTTCCACAGTTCCACTTCAGTGAATCCAAGCGCCGCAAGTCCCTCGATGACTGAACAACAGATCAAATACGATTTATTAAAAGACTTAAAGAAACGAAACAACCTTGAAAACTGAATATCTATGCAGTCCACATTTGGCATACTATATTAGACAGAAAATAAGATAACAATGTATATACCGAGTAATAGCATTCCTGATCTCCATCCACCAGTTGTTTTTCCTTTCATTTCTGATAAGTTCTCTGACATTCTCCTGCAATCCTACACTAAGTTCGTACAAGTAACATCTACTAAATAACACTCCACACTATGCGGAGTGAAAACTCCGCACTGTGGGTAGACTTCGCATTCGTCGGTGTTAACTCCGCATTCGTCGGTGGTGTCCGACACTCTAGACACTCTTTCTTTTTATTTCGATTGTGTTACTGCCTATTTACACATTAGTTTTTATTTCCTCTTATTTCGATTGTGTCACTGCCCCATGGCAACGTGACGATAATGAATTCAACTGCATTAGGCAGTACAAATTCTTCAATAGGGCGTTTGCCGTCTTCAAGTTTGTCATGTATTCCTTTCAAGATATTCAACAATTCACGGTTTATTTCTTCTTGTTTTTACCATATTTGTTTTCCAATTGTACTCCATCTAGAACTGAATCAGTTTATCAAAACAACAAAAAACATACAGATTAACCGTTTTATTTATTTTCATATTATTTCTTATTTACATTGTGTCACTGCCTCATGGCAAAGTGAGCACAATGAACTCGACAGCATCAGGTAGTACAGTCCACATTTGGCATACTATATTAGACAGAAAATAAGATAACAATGTATATACCGAGTAATAGCATTCCTGATCTCCATCCACCAGTTGTTTTTCCTTTCATTTCTGATAAGTTCTCTGACATTCTCCTGCAATCCTACACTAAGTTCGTACAAGTAACATCTACTAAATAACACTCCACACTATGCGGAGTGAAAACTCCGCACTGTGGGTAGACTTCGCATTCGTCGGTGTTAACTCCGCATTCGTCGGTGGTGTCCGACACTCTAGACACTCTTTCTTTTTATTTCGATTGTGTTACTGCCTATTTACACATTAGTTTTTATTTCCTCTTATTTCGATTGTGTCACTGCCTCATGGCAACGTGACGATAATGAATTCAACTGCATTAGGCAGTACAAATTCTTCAATAGGGCGTTTGCCGTCTTCAAGTTTGTCATGTATTCCTTTCAAGATATTCAACAATTCACGGTTTATTTCTTCCTGTTTTTACCATATTTGTTTTCCAATTGTACTCCATCTAGAACTGAATCAGTTTATCAAAACAACAAAAAACATACAGATTAACCGTTTTATTTATTTTCATATTATTTCTTATTTACATTGTGTCACTGCCTCATGGCAAAGTGAGCACAATGAACTCGACAGCATCAGGTAGTACAAAGTCTTTGCTGTTCGATTTGCCGCTGTTGTTCGGTTTGCAGCTGCTGTTCGATTTGCGATTATCATGTGTTTTGTCGTATATTCCTTTACCAAAGTCTAGCAAGCCGTAGAAAATCTCTTCAGCTTTATCCAATAATTTCTTGCTCTGTCTAGAACTGATGGTCACTTGCTGCAAGGATGTTAATAAAGCAGTCATTATTCATAAAATTAGCTTTAGATTTATTAAATTCAAACTAAATCAAATTCAAATCGGATACTAAAAAAACAGAAACTCACATTAACTTACCTAACTCTAGCTAATTACTGAAATCTGAAAACGAGAAGAATAGTAATCAAATTTACCCGTTTCAGAGTTCCAGATTCAATCATGGTTGAGATTTGAGAATTCGATGCGTACTAAAATGGCGCCAACAATGTCGTATTTATACCTCTGTGGTCGGTGGGATTTTGCCTTTAACTGGGCTTATGGTAGATTTATGTCTAATTGGGTCAGGCGGGCTTTTTTGGGGAGTGTTAAATTGTCTTACCACAATTTGTCACTTCAGAGTATGTCCAAATTGACATTAAGTTTTGTGCATGGAATGTAATTAAAAATGTAGATTATTATATATTGCAAGAATTCAAGTAGTAATAAATGTACTTCTAGATATTCCCTTAAAGGATTGTTTTTTCTCCATCTTTATAAATATATTGATACGTTTTTGTCAATGATATATAATTCAAACAAACAAATTAATAAATGTAATTAGTTGTATTCATATAGAAGAAGAAGAAAAAGGCACGAAGTATATAGGTCAATCTATCTTAATGTCCATTGTTAAGAGAGAGACTATTCCCTTTTTTTTTTTTTTTTAACTTTTTCAAGTGACAATCAATTTGACACTTCGATAAAATCACGAATCTTGTTACATTAGACCATCAAACTCAACACACCACTGGACGATTCATGATCGATAAAAAGAATTTTACTAGAAGAATACATTTTTGTTACCACCAGACATATTGGCAGTTGCTGATCACATCGACGAATAAGAATATTTGTCCATCAATAATGGAAATTACATTAGTAGGAATATACAACTCCCTTAATTTTTTACGATTTTAAAATTTCTAAGATCCAAAAACGAAAATTGAAAGAATTGAATTTACTAGTTCCATTATTCCTTACTAACCTTAAATAGACCCTCATCATCAATTTCTAAAGCTTAGCAAGAGCTTTTAGTGGGTGTGAAAATTAACGGAAGTTATGTTCTTAATTACTTCGAGCGTTTGATGAAATGTAAACTCATTTTGGCATTGTAATTAAAGTGTTAGCATATGTTTTACTTTGAACACAACGACATGATAGAAATAGACTTAGTTGAAATTCGTTTCTTACCGAAGATCCAACTTCAAGAAGTTTATATATTTTTTAAAAAATTATAAAATCTATGGCTATGTTGAAATAATAAGTGACACTTGAACACTCTTTTAAGTCCAAAATCTTATTTAATTGTATTCAGGCATAAGTAGGATTGCATTTCTTTTAATGGAGGCTTGCAAAATGCTTCCTACGACCAGACTGAGATTGATTGTCGAGTGCAGAGGTATAAATGAGTTTGATTGGTAAATTCATTCATCTAACTGTGGGATAAAATAATGGTGAATCAAAGTATATCAATCAAACCGAAGGCCCATGTTCACACGGTTTCCTTAAATCGAATTCGCCGCCTCACCGGGGTGCACGAGGTTTTGATCGGTGTTCGATTCCCAAGATACAATCGGTCGTCGGTTCCCATTGCACTACGTTAACCGCCTATGAACTAGCTGAGTCGTTCTCTCAAAGAATTTAAGCAAAGGAAGAACGAGAGAGAAATGAAAACCAGAAACTGCTAAAAGGAAGAAGGAGGAAACAGGTTTTGTATTTTCTATTCAGTGTTTGCTGGTTTTTGTTGTGTGTTCTTCCTCACTAGTGCTCATCTATTTATACACATAGATGAGGAACCAAGTCTTTAATGCATTGAATGTGAGGAGGTTACAACATTGAAGAGCAAACCAACCGGATGAAACTGAAGAGAGGAGGTTACAGCATTGAAGAGCAAACCAACCGGATGAAAGTAATGCTAGAGTAATGTTTCTGTTTTTTTGAAATTGAAATGTATCTATTTTCTATTTTCCATTCAATTTCCAACAATCCCCCACATGAATGAAAATTTGAAAAATCAGAGAAAGATAGAGTATAGCGAATCAATCCTGCATAGGATAGGTAGCATTTAGCTTTGAACCTTCCTTTGTGAAAATCTATCGAGTATTACTAGCAAACCAGTGGATCTGATGCCTTGAACTGTTTTGCCATTTGTGTAAACCAAGACAATATACCTCACACATGACCATTCTAGACACAGCGTAGTTCTCAATGTTGTGTTCGTTTTGGCCATGAACACGTCGCCTGGTTCTGCAAGTGTTTGTTCAAGGATGTAGCATTTCCAATCCTTATAGAAGTGGCCCCACTTCACACTCACATAGGTGACCTCTTAACTCAGCGTTTCACAACAACGCTTAAGGGTCATTAAAAGCATAGCTTAACCTATATCTTCTAATCACTGTGAGCACCATAGGAATAAGTAGAAGGAGAACCTTCTCGGTGATTTACACAGATATACATGGTTTAGTTGTCCATTTGAACCTAGATCCTGGGATCTCCATTCAGCTAGGTTGGGTTTCCACCACGATACCTTTTAACGTCATAGGCTGCAAGCCCATTCCCCTCGATACTTTTTCAACTAGCTCTCGAGTTAACCCTTTTGTTAACGGATCCGCAATATTATCCTTTGACTTCACATAGTCCAGAGTGACAACACCTTGTGAGAGCAGTTGTCGAATGGTATTATGTCGTCTTCGAATATGTCGAGACTTACCATTATACATATTGCTCTGTGCCCTGCCAATTGCTGATTGATTATCGCAATAAACACAAATTACAGGCACAGGCTTTGACCATCTTGGAATATCTTCAACAAACTGGCGAAGCCACTCTGCTTCTTCAGTTGCTTTGTCCAAAGCGATGAACTCTGATTCCATTGTAGATCTTGCGATGCAAGTTTGTTTGGACGATTTTCAAGAGATAGCCGCACCACCAAGAGTGAAGACATATCCACTAGTAGATTTTGAATCTGACATATCAGATATCCAATTTGCATCAGCATACCCTTCGATTACTACAGGGTATTTAGAATAATGCAGTCCAAAATCACGAGTGTATCTCAAATAATGTAACACCCTGAAAATGGCTCTCCAATGGATAGCACCTGGGTTACTCGTGTAGCGACTCAATCTGCTAACTGAGTATGCTATATCCGGTCTCGTACAAGTCATTAAATACATTAAACTCCCAATTATCCGAGAATATTCTAACTGTGATACACCATCACCAGTGTTCTTGGATAAGTGGAGACTCAAATCAACTGGAGTCCTGGCCACAGCCGTATCTGACTTGTTGAACTTGTCTAGTATCTTATCAATATAATGAGATTGAGATAACGCAAGTCCATTTGGTGTTCGAGTGATTTTTACTCCCAAAATAACATCCGCGAGACCCATGTCTTTCATATCAAACTTTGAGTTTAACATATTCTTAGTGGCTTTGATAATCTTATTAGAGCTGCCGACAATTAGCATGTCATCAACATACAGACACAGTATGACATATCCATCATTAGTGTCCTTGACATATACACACTTGTCGCACTCGTTGATTCGAAAACCACTAGAAAGCATAGCATTATCAAATTTCTCATGCCATTGCTTCGGTGCTTGCTTTAAACCATAAAGTGATTTAACCAGTTTACAGACTTTCCTTTCTTGACCTGGAGCTAAAAACCATATAGAGTTTCTTATACAGTTAATCCAATATAAATGCAGGAAAATGGTCTGAATAAGTAATAACCAGAGGGAGAAAATGAGTGAATGAAAACTTTTAAGCTATCCTAATCATTGAATGTTAGAAGAAGTGCTGCCAATATAAACTTTTTTTTATTTTTTTAACAACACCGGATGGGGATTGGAATCGAGCATTTAGGTAATGTAACCGGAGGACATAGAAGCGACAATCACTATTAGCAGTACAACTCGGAAAGAAGATTGGATTGACATTAAAATATGCTAGAACTTTGTTCATTCTATAAAACAATAATAATCAGATAGAAGCTAATTAACTTGATACAGATGAAATTAGAAAGCTTATCTCATAATTTAGCAGATAGGTGCTCATAATAATCATTTTTGACATTTATCCTAAACAGTCTTGAGAGGGAAAGACAAACGTCAAGAAATGTCCAAACTATCTTAAAACATTATTCATGCCCTTCGCAGGATACAATGAAACCAAAAATGAATGTAAAGTTTCTGGATTGTATCTCCCATAAAATATGTAGATAAAAATAATTACCAACTTTGACTTAGGGAATGTTCGAGCCTCATTTTTTGTATATATAATGCATTTTTTTTTTGTATAGAATGTATTGTTAAAAATAAATGTAAAGTTTCTGGATTGTGTGTGGTGTTATTTTATCGAAAAATGTGTGATTAAAAAAAAAAGAAAGAGAAAATTGTATTTTTAAAAAATAGGGATCAAACAAAGTCCTTAAATTTTAATCAACTTGTTTAGGCGAACAAAACGAGGGCAAGTAAGTTTCCGAAAATATAGGAACGCCAGCAAAACCTTCCTAGTGATTCACACGCAAATCCTTACAAATTGTGTTAGAAGATGTGGAAAGCGATGAAACTTGGTGAAATTGACAAAGATCTTCATATCTAATAAAGCTCGTGAATGATAAGTTAGAAGGCATCACTTTTCACCATTATACAAACTATATTGTTACTTTTTGCATAGATGAATTGAATGGATCTTGAAGTATTGTCTTTGCATCCCCTATCGAATCTGCTCACATTATGATTGCTCATTAATATTTGATCGAATTGGATGGATTCACCATAGGAAATAAGATGTTCTACTCTTAGAGGACCCGATGAATCTATCCACCGTTAGTTTATTTGTTTATAATTTAAATCGTTTATAAACATCTTTCATTCTAATTTTGGAGTACTTCCATTTTATAAGTTGTATATAAAATACAACAAATATCCTATTAACAAATTTGTTAGATTGGGCACGAAATAATTCGATTCTAAATGAAATTGAATCGAATCGAGCATCAATTGGAATCTTAAAAATACAACATTGGTTCTATATATCGAAATCAAATCAACTGATTTCGATTCGGTCCAGTTCGATTTTTTTTATATTGAAAATCGTCCAAATAAAGTATGAAAATACAACAAACTCTTGCGGCAAATGCTTGTCAAAAATCGTTACGGACCAATCTCACCAATCATTTTTTTTTTTGTCTCGTTGGAGTTGGAGGTTAATTGGCTCATCCATCTTAAACAGTTCTTGTGTATAAGTAGAAATGAACTTATATTATTTTAAGATTGTGATTTTTTTTATTGAGGGAAATAATTTCCCATCTTTTAGATCAATGTTAATTAATAGTTATTAAAAACGTTGTTGTCTATTTGAAAAATATTGTCAATAGTTGTCTGCGGTACACTATTCGTAGTTAATTTGTAATGTATTTTTCAGTTTCGCCCCCCCAAGATTTTGACTCGCCCCAAAATTTTGAAATTTTTTAATTTTTTTTTTCCATTAATAAATATTGAGCAAAAAACTTACACTTTAAAATTCAACCATACAAAAATCTTAGATCTAAACAAAAGATCCAATAGTTACTTAAATAAATAAATAGCCAAAATCCAATCCAAAACCTAAGTTCACAATTCTCATGCCCAACTAATTAAAACCTAATTCTCAAGCTGGTGTATGCATAATGCATGTTTACTTGTTTTGTCTAGTATATAATTTTGATTTCTCATTGAAAGGAAGATATTGAGATTGTGATTTGTGACTGGTGCACTGTTAAAGTTGATTTCGTCATTTTGTGTGTTCAATCCTAATAAGTCTTATTCTTGAATATTTGGATTTAAGAATTAAGTAGAGTAGTTACTGTTAATTTGTATAATTGTGTTAGTTATTGAATATTTGAATTTAAGAATTAAGTAGTAGAATAGTCAGTAATGATTGAATTGAATATTGAATTTCAGTACTATTTTGGTACTCAAAATCGTCGTTTTCAATTCTCTTAGTTAAAAAAAAAATTTCGGGGGCGGACCGGGGAGGGGGGCCCGCCCCCCTCCACCCCCCGTATTTTCGCCCCCCCTAACTAAAAATTTTGGCTACGTCCCTAAATAGAAGTTTCTCAATTTATGTTAATCTCTAGAGTTTTGAATTCTTGAAGAACGCAGCGAAAGTGAAAGAATTTAAAGTTGGAATCAAGAAATCAACGTGAAGGTATATACTATACTTGATTTGAATATTCTTCTCCCCGTCACTCTTAGACGAACACTATATAAAGATAAATCAAAAGTATCATGCATTTTGGAATCACTTTGTTGAACTAATGATCCGAGAATTAGTCGATTGGTTAATTTAATTTTGGAGTGGATTAGGTTCAATAGATTTTGGGTTTACTTTGAAACTTAATGGAATAAAAGGATAGAATTGTTACAAACATAATGGGTAGCTTACGGAGGACTGAGTAAATACATTTGAGAACGAACTGAGAATTGAGTGAATATGATTTTGTCTGGGTAATTTGTGGGTTCAAATTACCAGACATCAAACTGAAACTTTCTGACTCCTACTGGTTTGAAAAGTTGATGGGGGCAGAACTATCCAATTTTTGATTCTTCAAGTAGTCATTTAAATTTGTATCAGCACAATACTCATGTAGTGGCCATCTGATTTAATTGTTTCGCTGGTTCCTTCTCTCTATTGTATACCATACACAACGATTGTCCTTTTTTATGGGGGTGAATTTAGAATTGATTAACCCATTATCATTAATAACAGAAAAGAGAAATCTTCTATGACATCAGAAAACTAGATTAAATGTGGAGACATTTCGCCAACCCAATCCTCCTTATTAATCTTTAAATCGAATTTTTTTAGGGTTTATGATTTCTTACTGCTTTCTGCTTTTTCCGATTAGTTACGTCTATGGTTTTTAGATTATTTTCGTTTACATGTTGATAAAACTTTGCAATTAACCAATTTTGTGTTATTTTCTGTAGTTTACATTTGAGTTATTTATATGCAAATTGAATGTAGAATCAAGAATGGTATATGACAAACCATGGTTCGATCGCCTACTGGATCAGACTGGCGAATTTTTCCGAGTTGGAATCGTTGGCGGGTCGGCTTTTCACACATTGAAAGGCATGTGGAACTCCCCTAAAGGTGAGCGCCTCATCCGGGGCTTACAAGCTGTACGCGTGAATACTCCCCGTTCTGCTGGCCACTGTGCTCTCTGGGGTGGTCTTACTTCTGTCTTCGAGAGTTCTCTGATACATGTAAGGCAGAAGGATGATCCATGGACTTCCGTCCTCTCTAATGCCGCTGCCGCCGGATTACTCAAGATGCGCTGAGGCCTTGGCCCGGCTTCACGCTCGGCTCTCATTTTTGGCTCTGGAATGGCGCTATGTGAGGGTTATTCGATTTTGAAAAATAGGGTCCAGTCCCCACAGCCCGACTTTGAGGAGTTGGTCCATCCATTTGAATCGAATATTGTGGGAAGTGACCCTTGTGATCATGCATAGAATTGAAAGCTTATAATCTTCTTGTTGAATTATGTCTCTTTCTGCATCTGAATTCTACCAATGACTTGAATGGCTACGCTAATTGCAATTATTTTGACATGGTATATTAGTGTGTTTGTCGATATTAAATTTCACTCATGCTTGTTTCCATTTTCAAACCTATTAAAAAAGGTAATTAATATAATTGGAAATATTATTTAAAAGTTTTTTTTTTTTTTTTTTAAATAAAGTTATACACATCTCTGTGTGTGTGCAAGCTAGCAAGCTGCTTCTAGAAATTAGTTTGGACTCATTCGAATGACCATAATATAAAATAAAATGTTAAAAGAGACCAGCCAACTAATTGCCATTGCCAAACTATCTGTTGGATTACGGTTGCTCTTTTAGAATGAATTGAAAGCTAACCGATGACAAAATTAATGAGTGAAAAGGCCTTTAAGAAATAAGAATGGTATAGATGCTTGGGTCCGTCTGATAGAAAGATGGAAAATGGGTGGAAAGAAAATGTTTTACAGAAAAAGATTTTTCTAGAAATTATTTTGCTGGAAATTGTAATTAATTGTGTTTGATTGATATAATTTTCCATGGAAAATATTGAAAGTTTGGTGTCCGTCTGACTTCATTTTTTATGAAAATTGTTCATTGAAGTGATAATGTTTTTTACCGTTGGATCTAGAATTTGTTCCAATTGCCAAAAAAAATAAAAACAAAAAAAACTGAAAACAAAATAATCACACCAAATATCATTCGTTTGGCTTTGTTTTACATGAAAAGTGTTAATGAAAGTGAATTTTTTTTACCATTGTGTCTAGAATTTTTTCCAATTGCAAAAAAAAAAAAAACAATTGAAAAGTTGGAAAATGTTTTCTCACCAAAACATCAAAAAATTATTTTCCTCAAAAATGTGGAAAATTTAGAAAGTTTGGAAAATATTTTTTCGGGAAAATTTCGCCAATCAAACACTACAAAAGTTGGAAAATGAAAAAAAATTTCCTACTTCCCTAGAAAACTTTGTCAATCAAACGGAGCTTTAGATTTTTAGGGTGTATAAAATAAATCTCAAAATGAGGTTTAAAATCTTGAAGCTAGCACGATTTTTCTGATTCCAATATCTATCTTTGTAAAAGTAAAATCAATCAAAATACATTTTAGAATCTTAAAAGTTCTCAAATCTTTCTTTTTGTAGTATGAATGGTGAATTATGAATCAAATTCAAGAAATCTCTATAAAAATGATTAGAGGTTTTTATATACTTTCAAGAACTAAAATAAAATTAAATAAATGGACGAGGCAAGTAGTGATTAGTAATTACACAGATAACCTAATTTTGGACTATGAAAATCTTAAAGTCCTTCCCACCAATTCATCGTAGTGCGGACCTGTTTTATTAGTCCAAAAAACAAAAGAAAATGGAAGCTGTAACTGAGTTGACTCGTAATTCCTTTAAACTCGTTACTGATGATATTTTCACTTCAACTGCCTTTCATTTTCATAATTCAATTTTTTTTTCTTTTTATCCTCTACTTAAAATTCCAACTCATTTTTTTAATTCCCATTTTAATTGATAAGAAATTTAGCTCCTTTTTAGTTTAGATCAAAATCATATTTTTAATAGATCTTGATAAAAATTAACGGAATGTGTAATTGAAAAGTTATAGGTTCCACAAAATGCGTGGTTAATATTAATTGTTGATTTTAACTTAACTTTTTAGTTGAACCAAATAGTGGTTTAACATTTTTAGCTAATTTCAAAACCTTATTTTTTTAATTTTTTTTTTTGGTAATAATTTCACTTTATTTGTTTTGTAGTTTAAAACTGAGCCATTGTTTGGTATAAATGAAAACCAAATTATTAGTAGATTTTGATAAGAATATGTTGTTGAAGAGTTGTATGTCCCATAAAATATGTAAATAAAAATAATTATTAATTTTGACTAAGGGCATGTTCAAGTCTCATTTTTGGTATATATATAATGCATTTTGAAATAATTGATTGCTTGATAATGTGTGGTTGAAAATGAATTTAAGGTTTCTGGGTGTTATTTTATCGAATAATGTGTGATATAAAACAAGAGAAGTGTATTTTTTAAAAATAAGGATCAAACAAGTCCTTAAATTTTAATTAACTTGTTTAGGTGAGCAAAACGAGGGCAAGTAAGTTTCTGAAAATATAGGAACGCCATGCGAAACCTTCCCAATGATTCACACGCAAATCCTTACAAATTGCGTTAGAAGATGTGGAAAGCGATGAAATTCGGTGAAATTGACAAAGATCTTCATACCTAATAAAGCTCGTGAATGATAAGTTAGAAAGCATCATTTTTCACCATTATACAAACTATATTGTTACTTTTTGCATAGATGAATTGAATGGATCTTGAAGTATTGTCTTTGCATCCTTTACTGAATCTGTTCACATTATGATTGCTCATTAATATTTGATCGAATTGGATGGATTCACCATAGGAAATAAGATGTTATAGTCTTAGAGGAATATTATTATCAACCACTTGACATCCACCCGATGAATCTATCCACTGTTCATTTATTTATGTTTATAATTTAAATCGTTTATAAACATTTTTCCTTTTAAGTTTGGAGTACTTCCATTTTATAAGTTGTATTATCCTATTAATAAATTTATTAGATTGGGCACGAATTAATTCGATTCTAAAGGAAATTGAATCGAATCGAGCATCAATTGTAATCTTAAAAATACAACATTGGTTCTATATATCGAAATTGAATCAACCGATTTCGATTCGGTCCAGTTCGATTTTTTATATTGAAAATCGTCGAAATAAAGTATGAAATTACCTGAAATCACTTATCATTTTTATAATGTAACAATATAATAAATCAATTAAACTAGGTAACAAACAAATTTCACTCAAAAACTCAAGATCAACTTATAAAAGTGGAAATAATAATAAACTTTTAAACACGGCATAAATAATAAAATTTGGACCGTAAATTAATTATTAAGGAAATCCATAGATCTTGATGGCCGATGACCACTTTGAAAACAACGAGAAATTTGAGTTATTATGAAATATTAAACTAAAATACATTTTTCATATTGGAGTTGCATTAAGCTATGGTTTGTAAAAATATTTATAAAATTCCCCAACATGTTTTGCTATGAAAGAAGGAAGAAGCAGCGTATGAAAAATGAATTTTTGACACGAGACAATTCAGAGTCCAAAGGTTAAAGATTTGGTGCATTGCACCAACAAGAAGAGAAAATTAGGGGAATCGGATCGGAGTCAATCGATTCTTTATGCACGTTTTCAAAATCGACCCATTTAATAAAGAAATGGACTCGAACCGGTTGATTCTATCAGTTTTAAGAAAAATGTTCAAATTCACATTTGCAATCAAACTTACCATTCGAGTATTTAAATTACACTTATATCGCTGGAAAGTAGGGATGTCCCAAAATTCTCAGGTATTTAATAAATGGAACCGTCGGGTCCAAATATAATTATAGAACCAATTAGGGTTCGATTCCATATTTAAATTTTTTAACATTTACAGCAACAATACATAAATACAACTAATGACATTTCATTCGTAACTTACAAATTAACGTAGTCCAATTCAAAAATATATAAATAACTAGCTGTCCAAAAAGATTAATTCAATGCATACAAATATCAAAAAGTAAATATTAATATTAAAAAAAATTATGAAGTGATTTGGGTATTGGGTTTAAAATTAAAATTATGAAATGATATGATTTATTTAATTAATTTGCTAATTTGTTTAGAAAAAAATAATTTTGTTTAATTAATTCAATATAAAAAATACAAAAAAAATTATTTAGTTTCGTTTTTTCGGTTTTTGGTTTAGAATCGAGATTCGATCCAAACCATCGATTCTCGATTCGGATACCTGTTCGAATATTTAACTTATAAAAAATCGCTTGATTTGATTCGAGTTCGATTCGATCCGATTCGAGAGTTTTGGACACTCCTACAGGCACATTCTCTCCAGCATAAACTTCCGTCGCTGTATCGGCAGTAGCAGAACTATTACACACACACACACAAATATATATATTTGTCTCACAGTAAAATCCCAATTGGAAATCACAAACCATCTGGCCCTCTGTCATCATCGACGATTTGGGTATCTGTGTTTTTCGCACTGTGTGCAATTTTTCCCATGATTGGATTTTCTGTCTCTCTCACAAGTATACTCTCTTTACTGTGTTTTTTTCCCTCTCTACAGTAATTCTCACCTCCTAACCTCGAGACTTTTCCCTATTGAAGTAAACCAGTAAAAGTGACCCGGGGTTGGGGTGAGGCAAAACAGAACTCATAATACAGCGTGATGATAGCTGAAGGAGGTTTTTGCATGAAATACAGGTGTCCTAAATATTGTGAGTGTGCGCTTTTTGGTTTCATCATCGTATAACGCCACAAGTTGGAATAATATTATTGGCAACAAAAATATTCTTGATGAAGAAATTAATATGCCGAATTTTCGTTTTTTCTTGTTGTTTTCAACTCAATCTCCTAGTGTAATGTGTTGTTTTCTTATGCACCTATTTGGGTGCCTACTTTTTCTCAATCGGGATTTTGATGATCACTGTCTTCATAGTCTATAAATTCTTGTAATTTTTTATGCAATGGGTTCAATTTTGCGATTTTGAAAGCTATGTGTTCTGGAGCCAGTGAAGTGTAATGAATTATATGAAAAAGAGGCACAAATTAAGTGAGATGATGAGAAGAAATTGTTTAGAATCCCCAAAATTGAGAAAAAGGACAAAGGTTTATCAGAAGAGAAAAAGACAGCCTAACAAGGAATGGAGATGCATAGATTCCTGTTGTTGGGCAATTAGTTACATTTGCACTATTTGTGTTGGAATTAATTGATTTATTTGGGTCATTAAATATGTTATTTAATGATGTGGGCCATTGTAATTAATTTGGGTGAATTGGAAAAATCTCCAATATAGGCCCATATGTTATAAGCCCATTTAAGTGTCTTATATGGTGACTGTTTAGAAATTGGTGAATAGGCATGATGAATGGACACTACATTTCATGGTTTAATCTGGTCCGTCAGATTATGAAAGAGTGCGATCCAATGGCTAAAACAGATCAGACCAAGTGGTGCACCAATTCATGAAATGTCACACACCCATTCAAGGAGACACTTCAATCTCTATATATAGAGGCCTCCAAATTCGTTTTGGATACACCAAATCAAATACAATTTCATTGATTTCTAAATTCTCTTTTCTCCATATTCTGTTTTCAAAACTCTCTAAAATATTCGTTGTTATTCTGTCCGAGTACGTTCATTCTTTGGTTCGACCGACAAGGTTGGTAGTGTGCAGTATCGACTTTGGAAGAAGCGTTGTATCTTGGGAGACAGACGTCCATAATCCCGTTTGCACTTTGTTGGGGGGCGAAATCTGTCTTAAGGAGATTTGCTTTGTCATACCTCGCTTCATCTTATTTCTTTCATTTTCTGCTATTTTATTTTGTTCTTTCGATTGCGTTAGTCGAATTTCCGACAACAATTTGCTGGCTCCTCTTGTTTCTGTTCAATTGTTTGCCTACAAATTATCCTGGACTTAAGGTGCCTGAACTCCCAGGGATGAGGCTCAAGCGTGAAGGATTGGCGGCTCCATTCGGTTGTGATGGTGCCCGGCATTGTTAACGGAGGACTTGATATCCAGGAGGGTAGACCATGTTCCGAGGGCCTTTTTTGCAGGCGGCTTTGGGGAGGTAGCTCTACTGAAGTTTTGAGGAGGTATTTTGTACATTTTCACTTTGTTATGTGCTTAAGTTAAAATACAATTTGAATAAATAAGCTTGCCCTGGTTTGACATGGAATTGCGCAAGTAAAATACGGAGTTTGTCACGTCGTCACGTGCATGACTTTCATGAGAAAATCAGTTTGTATGTGGGACCGGGGACGTGTTGATGATAATTTAAATAAATAAGTTTGTATGCTCCCTAACGGTTAAGCTTTAAGAGGTTGAAATCTGTATTGAGATTGTGGCACCCAACTGTTTATTTTAATGGATTTTAGGCCTATGTGTTGGTTGGAGCATCTATCTTTAGACTTTTCCCTTTTAATCAGTGTAAAGAATTAGCTTGTAATGTGTAAATTTCTTTAATTGAGTCGAGTTGTCTATATTATATTCCCAATTTGGATTGTGCAGGTCCGAGACCAAAATCTTAGCAGATTAAAGAGTAAAATCGAGCTTCTGTATGTAGAATGGGAATAAAAAAGTGGTGGTGGTGCCTCATTCCATGGGGGTTATCTATTTTCTCCATTTCCTTAAATGGGTTGAAGCGCTTCCACCTATGGGAGGAGGTGGCGGCCCAAGTGGTGTGCCAAGCACATAAAATCAATCATGAATATCGGTCTGACATTTCTTGGTGTTCCGAAAGCTGTCGGTAACATATTGTCGGCCGAGAGCAAAGATGTTGCTTCTATCAAGTTAGTTTCTTTGCATATTATGCATTCAAATTAAACCTCATCCAATTAAGTATAATCTTGTCATTTTCTTTTCATTGTGCTCGTGCCCATGATTTCTTCTGCATTTGATATTGCAGAGCAATGGCTCCTGGTCTTCCAGATTTCGAAATTCTCGGCCTTCAAACTCTATATCATGTCATGCATGTATCTCGAACGTGGGATTCTGTCATTTCTTTGATACCTAAAGGAGGAGAGACGATATGGGGTAACTTGGATTGGTCTCCAGAAGACCATCATGTATGTGATTCAGCAAAGACAAAAAAATAAGCAAGATTTTGACAACAATGGCAATAACAGTGGCAGTCGGAGGCTTTTCCAAGTACAGGAGCCAACTAAATATGGAAGGATTATCTCATTCGGGAAAATAGTATCGGATTTGCCTTCTTCTATAGTCCCGACTCTTGCTTCCAAGGTATAACTATTCCCATGTCATTTTATGTTTAAATTTGTGACTACTATTTTTCCCTTAAGATCTCAAAGCTACATAATTTATAAAAATAAGTGCTTTCCCTGATCTTCAAATAAGTTAATTTCAGCCTTGTGTACTTTTGATTTTTAGAATATGCATTCATTTGACATCGAAATAGTTTTTCCTTTCAAGATTTCAGCAAAAAAATAGTCCGCCATAGAAAAATAATATCCTAATCTTTTCATTGTATTAATGCAGCATGTAGAGGTGTATGGATGGAATATGATGAGATGAGCCGGGAAAACATCTGGAGATTCGCTGAAAACAAAGCATATACCATAAAAAGCCTGTTAGATCTCCTACGCATTATTGCTCCGAAGATGATGAAGAGGGCAGAAGCTCACTTCTCACGTGGGATAGCCGAGAACCTTGACGATCCAAAGTATAACCATTACAAATACTGGCCGAATCCACTCGAAACCAAGTAAGAATAAATATTTTGTAATTCATTTATTATCTATTTCATCTGTGTTCAATACCTATACTATCAAGTATTTGGCATTCAACGGATATGCACTTTAGCAATTAGCCCATCGTGGTTCGCCCGTGGTGTTATTCTTTGTATTGCATCAAAAGAATTCTTCATCTGCATGGCTGATAGAGTATAAATATTCATAGTAAATTCGGAAATTCTGTTATTCATCGATTACCTTCAATTTCGACTCCTCGATTCTCTAAGCACCGAGTAAAAGTTTGTTAATGTATCTCCGTTTTCAGGTTGCCAGACGCTTTGGACATTGAGATTTACTGTTCATATGGAGTCGGAATTCCCACTGAAAGATCGTACGGGTACAAACAATCACCCTCAGGCAGGTGCAATAGCATCCCTTTCCAAATTGATAGCTGTGCAGACAGAAGTGACAATGGCTGATTAAAGGGTGGCATATTCTTTGTGGACGGTGATGAGAGCGTCCCAGTCTTAGGCGCCGGTTTCGTGCGTGCCAAAGGGTGGAGAGGCAAAACATGGTTTAATCCTTCTGGAATTTCTAGACATATAAGAGAGTACAAGCACAAAGCACAGGCAAATTTGCTCGAGGGAAGGGGTTCAGAGAGAGGTGCACATGTTGATATATTGGGAAATGTTGCCTTGATCGAAGACGTGCTACGAGTAGCTGCTGGAGCCTTGGGTTCAGAGTTAGGACGAGATAGAATATATTCAGATATCATGAAAATGTCGTTCGACTTTGACTGAAGATTAAGAGATTGATCATGAAAATGAAGGTTTTGCGGAAAAACTAGAGCCAAGAAGAGTCGAGGGCTAAAAATGAAGAAAGTGGCCGAGAAATATTGATAAGTACCGGTCCAGCGTGGGAAGTAGCGATGGAGAGATGTGTCATTGAAAAGAAAAAAGACAAGTTAGATCTATTTATGGCTAATGGGGATGCTTGAAGGCATTGGCGTAAGTTAGAAATTGAAAATTATACTTGTACTTTGTGGTATTAATTTTATGACGATTTTCTTCATTTTATATTTATTGAATATGAGAGTACTAAGAAATACCTATATTTTATATTGCGTTATTGGAGAAAATGGATGGAATCTGTCTCCATAAGCCCCTGTTTGATGTCATTATTTGGTTAAAACAATGTTTTGAATAGTATTTTTAGGAGAATATGTGTTTAAAAAGTAGAGATTAGTTTTAGGTTTAGGTTCAGAATATTTTATTATATGAACGTGCGATTGAAAATGAGTACGTAGAAAGAATAATTTTCAAATAATGATTGTCAAACATTGGCTAAATTGGAAATGACAGCTGCAAGATATATATATAAAAAGGCTGAAAATGTTACAATGACCATAGGTTGGGGACGAATGACACAACTTTCTCCCGATTTAATTTGGTTATTATTATTATTCAAGTTTTTCACTTCACAAAGCAGTTACATACATTTAAAGAGTTTTTTTTTTTTTTTTTTCATTCTAGAAAATTTAAGTGACAAGTCTATAATGATATATGTAGTTCGTTAAAAGCCTATTTGGCATGGCTTAAGAATAGTCGAAAGGATTTTTGAGATTTAAAAGCAATTTTTGGTCATGTTTGGCTAATTTTATGAAAATACTCCTTTTAATTATAAGAGCTTTTGGAAGAAGTTGGTACATTGTGACTTCCTCCAAAAATAATTTTAGAATAAAAGCTTCTAAAAAATAGTTTTCAAACAAAGATTAAGCCCTCCTTTTGGTGGCCATTCGTTTGGAAAAAATATTGTTTTGAATATTGAAATTTTGGAGAATGTGTGATTAAAAAGTAAGAAAATTATTTTGGTCTACATATAGAATATTTTATTGTGTGAATATCTGGTTAAAAACGATTGTGTAGAATAAAGAGTTGTGAAAAAGATGTAATTTCTTCCAAAAGCTCTTATACAAGCAAAAATTAAAATTATGCAAAAAATGGGGCCCTAAGTCAAATATTATAAGTAAAGGTTGAGGACCTATTTGTACTTTTTATAAAGGCTAGTAAACTAGCTACAATTTTCCCTAATTAAAATTAAGGGTACATCCACATTAATCTTTCTATTACAAAGAGGACCAAATACTTTTGAATTAAACGTGAATCCAAAACAACAATAGAAACATTTGAGTTATAAATCAGAGGCTGAAGTAGGTGAGATCAAAGGGCATTACCTCGATTAGGGATGCTCATGCCAATAAATAGACATTAGGGTCATACGCTTTCCCTCCAAAATTTTCACCCTTTCCACGATTGATTCTCTTGAGACGAAGCAGCAATTTATCATAGGAAAATACTACATCTACATCAGTCCTTACACAAGGATGTCCATTTCCCTTATAGTCGCCCATGTACAAGAAGCGCGCATCCCTTTGTCATAATCAAATAGATAAGAGAAACAATTTCAACAGTAACTATAAGTTGAAATTTGAATTTATAGCCAAATAGGGATCGAAAAGCTGAGAAATTTTTCCAAAAATCATGGATTATAGTTTAGGAGCGCTGAAATTGCTGTGTATTCAGCTGAAAAACGCTCGCGAAGCGCCGTCGCAGAAAGCCTTCACCCTTGGTGGCATTCTATTCCAACGCGCCTGGCTACAGGTATATATGAATGTATATGTGTACGTATATAAAAGCATTTGTGTACGTGAATGTATAACTTCATAGTTGGAAGCCGAATTACAGGGCATTCTAGTCTCTACACCGTCGTCCTCCGACTCCGGCGGTGGAGGCTTCCACTTAGACGATGGTACTGGTGTTATTGAGCTTCTCCTCTTTGGCGACTTCCGTAGTCGCAATTGGGAAACGGGTCAGATTTTTTCACTTGGTTTTTCTTTTATTTTATTTTTTCTGAAAATTACATCATTGTTTATCTAGCGTGGGTTTATGTGTGTAGGAATGTATGTGATGGTGGTTGGATTTTATTCTGTCCGTGATGATGGTACCTCCACGGTCAAGGTAAAATATCAGTCCTTTAACCATGGAATTTCTACGTGAATATGCAAATCTGGTTGAATAAATAGTGTAAAGTAAATATTTATGATGCTTTGTGAAAATGATTGTTTGTCTTAGAAACTCGCCTTCGTTGCTAAATCTTCAACTGTTCCTTTCTTGCCAATGAAAGAAACAACTGTTGTAAATTTACTCTCTAGGTATGGATAGTTTTACTATCATTTTTGAGCCTTTGAAAAAGTATCATAAGGAGACACTGATTAGTCACAACTGGTGTAGACTGCATATTACATTGTGAGTGAGCCCAGCTCAACAATATATCTTTAGGTCTAACCATAGAATGGATGGAAAGTGACATGGTGAAGGAATATGACAGAATGGAATTACTGAATTAAGCCAATGTATTCTCCTGGTGGATTTCATGCCATGCTGATATGAGATGGTTTAGCCTTCCAAACAACCTGATCGTTGCATCTATGCCTCGCTCTTAGGATTGAAGGGAATTCGTTCCAGAAGAACCAGAGATCTCGTATGTTAACTTGCAAGATTTAGTAACTTCTTGAGCTTTTGCATTCTCCATAAATATTTGGAATGGTTTCCCAAAAAGAGATCCATATCATGATGAGGTGCGTGCTGTGGACACTCCTACATTTCCTGCAGTCCCATCACCTGTTATGAGTAATATATTTAACAGTCCATCTTCACTTCTGGTTGCAAAACCAGGTGCAGAACTTGGATACTTCAAATAGAATATCTAGTGAAATATTCCTTGGCGAACCAATTATCTCAAAATGTGTCCCTGTATGGTTATTGCCAGACATGTTTAATGAAACGCAAAATTGTAATGAGCCCGTCATAGTAGCTCAAGTTCTCCCTGCATATAAAGTTATCTCAAATGAAAAACAAATTTATTAGTTGAAGTTTTCTGGTGCAAGTAAATTTTGGCTTTCCAGCTATTGATCTTACTAATAATAGCATCCTTAGGGTTTGAAAGCAATTAGCCTCTAATCTGGTAGAAGTGGCAGTAGGAAGAAGGCCCTCTTCCATTCCCATGGATGACGGAATTAGATGTGTTATGAATGTCACAGAGAATGGTGCCAAATATAACAAGGGACTTGTTGGGAATCTTGAGTTTAGCAAAGAGGCAGTCAGGACAGACTCGTTGAGGATTTCAATAAGGGGCTATTGGCTATAGCATAGAAAAATACTAGCAAATATAAATAGGAAATCCGCAAAGGCGAGGTAACGGACGGGATAAAATGAAACTGCTGGGTCTTGACGGATCATAAGATGAAACCTTGTAGATGTCAATAGGAATAGTTATGGAGGATGGGGATGAAGAAATAGCTGGATATAAGTCCTCTTGCCAGAGGCCTTATGTCCTAGGAAAATAACTAGCCAATTTCCAATTAAAAAGGATGGAACATATTTGGAATACACTCTTAGGCCTGCACCTAAGCAATAAAGGATTTAGGAAACCTAAGAAATGATAGAAGAAAGTTCTATGATAGGTTGTTAAACCTGAACTGAGTTGCTTGTGATTCAATAAAGATTTGGTTTGTGTCATTGTTTTGAATCCCTACTGGCAATAAATTACATATCAAAAGGCGTTACATTCCTTAGAAGGGCTTCATATATACTAAAAGATATCTTTATTGATCATACTGGCTGGGTTAATGAAGTGCATGAAGTGTACTGCTAGATTGATGCATGCCTCAATTAATGATCAGACTGCAGGAAAGAGAGAGGCGTGCAAGTGTTGTGACCAACTACAAAGCAACATGAGCAAAAAGTGAGCATGGTTGACATGAAGACACTAAGATGATTTAGCCCTAAACCAGTAGTGATTTCTTACATTTATCCATTGGATACAACAGTATTTGCAATAAACATCTTCATTATTCATTCATCTACTAGATGGAGGACTAGAACTTTTAGTTATTAGCTAATATAATTATATAAATGAAACTAAGGGAAATGGTTCCAGGTTGTACAATTTGGTCTTTGATGGCTTTGATCGACTATTTCCATTGGTCTGGCAGGGTAGGCTAAGAGATCGGAAAAAGATGGGCTAGGGTGGGGTCAAAAGATGTTCCTTGTGATCATACCTTTCTTCATCTAATGGCACAAGATGGTGGGCACGGGAAGCAAACTTTCTAGCAAACTATATACAACTTCCTCTCTGGAGAATAGCAATTAACTAAAAGTTTAAAAAAGAAGCACGCGTCAGCTTGCACTCTGAGAGTCCCAACTTTTTTGATCGGAAGCCTCATCCTTACTGATTGGTCTTGGGTCTCGGCTTCCACAGTAAATATGGAAAAATCGCACCAGCAAACTGAGGAATGAGATGCGCCTGTTGTCTTTATATGCGTTTATTGTTTTTGCAAAATTTCTGCTATTTGATCTATCATGGTTTCTTTACAATCACTATCTCTTCAATTGCATGAATGAGATCGATGCAGAAGGTAATGCTTATGTACTTGTTACCATCTTCATCTCGAAACCAAAAACTCAAAATTTAGAATAAATTTGTAGAGTTTGCCTGTCATCATTTTTATGCAAGCTGATGATGTCAAAATTTCAGGTTCACAAAATGGTTGATCTTTCCCCATTTCCAGGTAGGGAGTCTATGTGGTACCTTGAAGTCATAGAGGTCTTCAAAATGTTCTACCAGCCTCTGTTCCAAGATTGAATGCGCGCCTCCCAGGCAGCTTCAAGACTGCTAATTTTGTGAAGAAAAAGTTCTGAGACGGCTATTTTCCAACTATGTTTTCTCGACTCGTTCTCTTCAATTAATTTCAACTGATCATTCAAAATTAAATATTGTGTGATATTTTATGAATTGCAATTGTTATTAAGCCTTCGAAAGCATTAATTTTTTTATTTTTATTTTTTGAAAATTACAGATTATTCTCCATCTCCATTATCAAAATCGTGACCAAACTAAACCCTAATCTCCAACACATTACGAAAACAATATAGAAGCCAACTCATCATTACAATCAGCTATCACTCGAAGTGCCAAGCAAAGAAGTGAAACCTTATCACACAGGATGGGATTTGTTGGCTAATCCCTCACTGTTTTCACGCATTAAGCTCAGAAAGACGTTTATTTGCCAAATCCTTTCCTGAAAGTGATGCTATTTGATTGATGAGGAAGTTTTTATTTTGATTTTTTGTTTCTCTTCAAGGTTTCCCTGAGGTTGTCTTTCAGTATTGGGACTTTTAAGTGCTAGAATATCAGTTACTTCAATACCATCAACTCACCTAGAAACAGCCTCTACGACAATAGATGGGGGGAAGAACAAGTTCGTGCCGGTCCTTTGGGCGCTAAGAAGCTATTAAACTCAGTGGCTCCGCCACGATGAATTGGAGAAAATGGAGTTGGAATGGATTAGCCCATATAAATCTTGAGTTCATGTGATTGATCTTTAATGGCTGTATCGTATTCTTTGTAATCTCCTTTATTAATTATATTTAGGGTCTGTTTGATAGCACCAATTTTTCATGGAAAATGGAAAATATTTTCTTTTTCCATGCAAAAGAAGTGTTTGACAGGTAAATGTTGCCAAGAAAATATTTTCCATCCTCTCATTTTCCTTGAAATGGTTGAAAAGGTGGGAAAATCTTTTCCAAGTTCTGTCGATTTTTTTTTTTTTTTTTTGACAACGTTAACAAATTTCATAACCAATTATGAAAAAAAAAATTCACTTTAATGGACAATTTTCATGTAAAACAAAGTCAAACGAACACAAAATTTAAAAATTTTCCAGTTGGAAAATTATACCAATCAAACACACTTAATTACAATTCTCAATAAAATAATTTCTAAAAAATCTTTTCCCTTGAAAATATTTTCTTTCCACCCATTTTTCACCCAACCAATCAAATGGACCCTTAGTTCAAAAGGACATACAGTATTTGGTATGCAGTATTGTCTGGAAATCCATGGCACTATATGTAACGACACGGGTCCCACTTAACGGGCTGCCCAACCGTTAGATTGATGACGTACACGCTCCCCGAGAAAACTTCCCGGTGGATCACCCATCATATAATTGATCTAAGCCAGCACATTTAATTATGGAGTTTTTAACGATGGACTTCCGGAAAAGAAGATGCACCTTGTTGGTATGAGTAGTACCTATCAAATCATTTTAAGCTTTTCTGGTTTGTGTATTACACTACAGATCAATATTGACAATGTTAAAAGGAAAATGAAACCAAAATCTTGTACATTATATAGTTAAGTCTCGTTGAATACTGAATTCCAAACATAATAGAAAAGATAGTCGTATATCGGTTATGAGTTTGTGGCTCCTTGTATATGAGAGGATGAGATTGAATTGGACACTAGCCGATGAACATATTCATATATAAATCTGATATGATGTACGTCTATATGTGACTTGAAGCTTGAGCAAATTTTTGCTTATGATGAATGCAAAATTACCTTCTCATCTTTTGTTTCTGCCAGTAGAATCAGCCAGAAGGGAGCTTCTTAGTTCTCACCCACTTCTTACCGGCAAAACAGGGGAGGGGCAGCATAATACCACCAGGTATGCACTAGAAGAGAGTCTAATAGTAACATGAGAGAGCGCACCGAGTGAATAAATGCAACAACAAAAAAACCGAAGTTTTTTTTTTTTTTCAGTAATATTGAGTCGGCCTTGTATGAATCTTTTTCCACCACTTCTTTCTATTCATTGCTAGATCTACACGGAGATTTAAGACAATTATATCCTTAGCAAACTAAGAGAATCAATAAAACAGAAGAATAAAAAATATAATCCACTGATGAAAGGTACAAGAAGATCAATCAAAAGCCTGATGGCTCATAAACCAAGCAAGATGAAGTGAACTACAACAAAGTAAGTTTACTTGACAAATTGAACCTCCACTGCTGATGTTCGATTTCAAAAATATATTCAACCACAAACAAAAAGGGGGAAAAAGTTTTCTCAACGATCCAGTTCTCATCGAAAAGAAGAATATGAACATTGAATAAATAAATGCATCAACACAATCCACCGACGACAAGGAGAAGCAACATTTAGGCATGCTTCTAGATTGCACGATTAAATGTCGTTGAACAAAGATGCCTACATGCTAGGAATATATTCTTCCTCATTCAACATTCTCATACAAAACTTGGATATCTCAAAGAATCATAAAAGAAGTGTTCCTCATTTTAACAAAGGGATAATGATAATTGCAGTTTAACGAAGATTTGTGAACGATGGGAAGGATAAAACACAAAATAAAGAAAATACCAGATTATATTGACTATGAACGTTTTGGAGTGTTTACTACAGATTGAGAATCTTCGAGGATAAGCTTAAGTCTAAGGAGGCCTATGTCCCATAGAAACTGAGAATTAGTCTATAGGTCCCGACACAAGTTTAAAGGGTATCAAGAGTAGTGGCGGAGCCATGGGTGGGACGGTGGTTGCAACATTTGAATTTTTTTTGAAATTTATATAGAAAGTTTTGAATTTTTTTTAAATATATATAAAATAAAAATATATTTTACGGTTTTTAACATTTTTCTCCCTGTATTGTTGAAATTTTGGCTCCGCTACTGATAGTGAGCTTAAATGCAAGTTGAATGAAGGGTTACAGATTAAGCCATAATCTTAATTACTATAGCAACATTGAGCGAAATAAAATGAGAAACACACAAAAATTTATAGTGGTCCATACTCATTGTGAGAGCTTCATACTTGTGTCATTTTATCAGAATAATACACTCCCTAATTTTTTTTACATATATAGGAATATTATTAAGACTACACCTAGCCCCTATTTCGTTTGGTTAAAATCAGATTTTAGTAAAAATTGATGAGACGCATGGTTGAAAAGTTGATAAAAATCGTGGGTCCTATACAGTTGAAAATAAATTTGAGAGAAAATAAGTTATAAAAAATTGGGACCAAACGAGGACCTAATAAGTTCATGATATAACAAGAAAACTTTTTTGGCTAAGAATTGTACAAGTTGGGAGAAAGGAAGATTGGAGTGACAACATTGCCACCACTTGGATGTGTACCAGCAGTGATTACAATATTTGGAGAGGACAACAATGAATGTGTATAAAAAGTAAACAAAGCAGCAATTTCATTAAACAATACACTGAATCCAACATCCCAGAATTTGCAAAGCAAACTTTCTGTTCTTAATCTTGTTCTTTTGGATATCTTCTAGCCTCTTTATAACCTGGTTACAAAGCCTAGTGACAATGGTAAACTTTCTATTCCTTAGCTCGAAATTAAGCTCCCGTTCGACAAAAATTAAAATCTAGATTTTTAACAAAGTCAAACTCAACAATTAATCTTAATCACATATTTCATGGGATCTACAACTTATCGACCACATATTTCATTAACTTTTATCAAAATATGATTTTAATCTCCACCAAACAAGAGCTAAATATATAATTTAGTATAGCATATAATATGTGGTGCACGAACATTCCTATTGGGTTAGTGCATTCGCGTCCAACACATATCATCATACCATGAAGGATACTGATATTTCTCGAATACTCCATGATATGGGTCCAACAAGCCACATGTCGTGTCATATTTTTCTATATGTAACACTTGAACACTCCAATAATATAAAATTTTTAAAGATGGCATGTTTGGCAAAGCTTATAATTGCTTATAAGTTGATTAAACTCTATTTTTATCCATATATTATGTGGGATCCATAACATTTACAAACTTATTTCGTAAGACCCACAACTTATAATCTAATAAAATTATGCCAAACACGACGACATTGCGTCTATGTTTGTATCGTGTTGTGTCCATATTCGTGCAACATAGAATATAATGAAACTTACAATTGAAATGCAGGCTTTTTTGAATCAAGAAAGGCTTGTTGTGGCACAGGATTGGTGGAGACATCTATACTATGCAATGCAAAGTCCCTTGGAACATGCAAAAATGCATCAGAATATGTGTTTTGGGATGGATTTCATCCTTCAGAGGCAGCAAATAAAATTATTTTTGATGACTTGCTTGCTGATGGCATTTCCCTCATAATCTAATAAAATTATGCCAAACACGACGACATTGCGTCTATGTTTGTATCGTGTTGTGTCCATATCCGTGCAACATACAATATAATGAAACTTACAATTGAAATGCAGGCTTTTTTGAATCAAGAAAGGCTTGTTGTGGCACAGGATTGGTGGAGACATCTATACTATGCAATGCAAAGTCCCTTGGAACATGCAAAAATGCATCAGAATATGTGTTTTGTGATGGATTTCATCCTTCAGAGGCAGCAAATAAAATTATTTTTGATGACTTGCTTGCTGCTGGCATTTCCCTCATCTCCTAAATTTTTTTAAACATTTAATTTTTGAGTAGATTGAATTTGCTTTTGATGTTCATTCTTTTTAAGCGTTCGTTTTGAATTCTACATTTGTTTATTTGTGTCGTGAGTGACTTATTGTAACAATGTGATGTCGATTATGATTATACTTGTACTTTGCGGCGTTAATTTTATGACGACTTTCTTCCTTTTATATTTATTGAATATGAGAGTACTAAGAAATACCTATATTTTATATTGTGTTATTGGAGAAAATGGATGGAGTCTGTCTCCATAAGCCCCTGTTTGATAGCCACTATTTGGTCAAAACAATGTTTTGAATATTATTTTTAAGAGAATATGTGGTTAAAAAGTAGATATTAGTTTTAGGTTTACGTGCAGTAAATTTTATTATGTGAATGTTCGATTGAAAATGAGTACGTAGAAAGAAGAATTTTCAAATAATGATTGTCAAACAGGGACTAAATTGGGAATGACATCCTCGAGATAAAACAAAAAAAAGGTTGAAAATGATAAAGGGCACATCCACATTAATCTTTCTATTGCAAAGAGGACCAATTTTGCATCAAAATACTTAGGCCCTGTTTGGCACAGATTAAAATCCAATTAAAATTGAAAATATGATCATTATTGGGTCCCACTCGTCTAATAAAAGTCAACAATAACTGTTAATTTTTCAATTTTAATCCTTACCGAATGAGCCCTTAGTGGATTAAATGTGAATCCAAAACAACAATAGAAACATTTGAGTTGTAAATCAGAGGCTGAAATAGGTGAAATCAAAGGGCATTACCTTGATTAGGGATGTTCGTGCCAAGAAATAGACATTAGGGGTCATTTGTATACTGTAGGGATGTTCGTGCCAAGAAATAGACATTAGGGGTCATTTGTATACTGTAAGAAAAGGTTAGGGACTATTTGCAACGAATTCCCATTGTACGTTTTCCCTCCTAATTTTTCGCACTTCTCACGATTGATTCTCTTGCGACGAAGCAGCAATTTGTCATAATCAATATTAACAGATAAGAGACAATTTCAACAGTAAATATTCCTTGGCAAACCAATTATCTCAAAATGTGTCCTTGTGAATGGTTATTGCCAGACATGTTTAATGGAACGCAAAATTGTAATGAGCTCGTCATAGTAGCTCAAGTTCTCCCTGCATATAAAGTTACCTCAAATGAAAAACAAATTTATTAGTTGGAAGTTTTCTGGTGTAAGTAACTTTTGGCTTTCCAGCTATTGATCTTACTGATAATAGCGTCCTTAGGGTTTGACAGCAATTAGCCTCTAATCTGGTAGAAGTGGCAGTAGGAAGAAGGCCATCTTCCATTCCCATGGATGACGGAATTAGATGTGTTATGAATGTCACAGAGAATGGTGCCAAATATAACAAGGGACTTGTTGGGAATCTTGAGTTTAGCAAAGAGGCAGTCAGGACAGACTCGTTGAGGATTTCAATAAGGGGCTATTGGCTATAGCATAGAAAAATACTAGCAAATATAAATAGGAAATCCGCAAAGGCGAGGTAACGGACGGGATAAAATGAAACTGCTGGGTCTTGACGGATCATAAGATGAAACCTTGTAGATGTCAATAGGAATAGTTATGGAGGATGGGGATGAAGAAATAGCTGGATATAAGTCCTCTTGCCAGAGGCCTTATGTCCTAGGAAAATAACTAGCCAATTTCCAATTAAAAAGGATGGAACATATTTGGAATACACTCTTAGGCCTGCACCTAAGCAATAAAGGATTTAGGAAACCTAAGAAATGATAGAAGAAAGTTCTATGATAGGTTGTTAAACCTGAACTGAGTTGCTTGTGATTCAATAAAGATTTGGTTTGTGTCATTGTTTTGAATCCCTACTGGCAATAAATTACATATCAAAAGGCGTTACATTCCTTAGAAGGGCTTCATATATACTAAAAGATATCTTTATTGATCATACTGGCTGGGTTAATGAAGTGCATGAAGTGTACTGCTAGATTGATGCATGCCTCAATTAATGATCAGACTGCAGGAAAGAGAGAGGCGTGCAAGTGTTGTGACCAACTACAAAGCAACATGAGCAAAAAGTGAGCATGGTTGACATGAAGACACTAAGATGATTTAGCCCTAAACCAGTAGTGATTTCTTACATTTATCCATTGGATACAACAGTATTTGCAATTAACATCTTCATTTTTCATTCATCTACTAGATGGAGGACTTGAACTTTTAGTTATTAGCTAATATAATTATATAAATGAAACTAAGGAAATGGTTTCAGGTTGTACAATTTGGTCTTTGATGGCTTTGATCGACTATTTCCATTGGTCTGGCAGGGTAGGCTAACAGATCGGAAAAAGATGGGCTAGGGTGGGGTCAAAAGATGTTCCTTGTGATCATACCTTTCTTCATCTAATGGCACAAGATGGTGGGCGCGGGAAGTGAACTTTCTATCAAACTATATACAACTTCCTCTCCGGAGAATAGCAATTAACTAAAAGTTTAAAAACGAAGCACGTGTCAGCTTGCACTTCTCGAGTCCCAACTTTTTTGATCGAAAGCCTCATCCTTACATCTATAATGCACGTTTGGTCAACGTTTTATTTTTTTTGTTCTTCAGAATTTCTCTCGGGGCAAGCTTCAAGCTCAAGTGCCTCTTGGAGTTAGTTTTTTTCTCACTGATTGGTCTTGGTCTCGGCTTCCACAGTAAATATGGAAAAAAATGCACCAGCAAACTGAGGAATGAGATGCGCTTGTTGTCTTTATATGCGTTTATCGTTGCAAGATTTCTGCTATTTGATCTATCATGGTTTCTTTTCAATCACTCTCTTTAATTGCACGAATGAAATCGATGCAGAAGGTAGTGCTTATGTACTTGTTACTATCTTCATCTCGAAACCAAAAACTCAAAATTTAGAATAAATTTATAGAGTTTGCCTGTCATCATTTTTATGTTAGCTGATGATGTCCAAATTTCAAGTTCACAAAATGGTCGATCTTTCCCCATTTCCAGATAGGGAGTCTATGTGGTATATTGAAGTCATAGAGGTCTTCAAAATGTTCTACCAGCCCTGTTCCAAGATTGAATGCGCGCTTCCCAGGCAGCTTCAAGACACGGCTATTTTCCAATTATGCTTTCTTGACTCATTCTCTTCAATTAATTTCAACTGATCATTCGAAATTAAATATTGTGTGCAATATTTTATGAATTGCAATTGTTATTAAGCCTTCGAAAGCATTCTTATTATTATTATTTTGAAAATTACTGAGTATTCTCCATCTCCATTATCAAAATTGTGCCAAACAAAACCCTAATCTCCAACACATTACAAAAACAATATAGAAGACAATTCATCGTTACATTCATCTATCGATTTGAATCCAATATTCTAAAAATATAATAAACTTCAGCAATGGCCATCACTTGAAGTGCTAAGCAAAGAAGTGAAACCTTTTCACACAGGATGGGATTTGTTGGCTAATCCCTCATTGTTTTCATGCATTAAGCTCAGAAAGACGTTCATTTGCCAAATCCGTTCCTGAATGTGATGCTATTTGATTGCTGAGGAAGATTTTTTCCTGAAGTTATGCCTTTCAATACTCGGACTTTTTAAGTGCTAAAATCCCAGTTATTTCAATACCATCAACTCACCTAGAAACAACTTCTAGGACGATAGATAGGGGGAAGAACAAATTCGTGTTGGTCCTTTGGGTGCTAAGAAGCTATTAAACTCAGTGGCTCCGCCACAATGAATTGGAGAAAATGGAGTTGGAATGGATTAGCCCATGTAAATCCCGAGTTCATGTGACTGATCTTTAATGGCTCTATTGTATTCTTTGTAATCTCCATTATTAATTATAGGGTCATTGGCGCAAAACGTCCCCACCTTTAAAGGTTTTTTGTGAAAAATATCCATACTTTTCGTTTTTTAACGTAGAACGTCCATACCTTTCACATTCTTTGCACTGAATGTCCTTTTTACCAATTTTTAACATAAAATGACCATTATGAATAAAAAAGAAAAGAAAAATAAAGAATAAATTGCAATCTGCTCCTAAACTTTTTAAGAAATGCAAATCAATAAAAAAAATGGTGATTTTTTTTTTGCCTTTTTTCAGTTCAAATGCGTCCAAATTCCGGCAGTCTTCGGCCACCCAAGTCGCCGGACCTTGACATCGATCAACAGCCCTCCAACTTCCCCTTCAATCACCACCCAACCATTCCCAATTTCATCAACTGTAATGGTCGGAATTAATGTTGAAAGTTCATTGTCCTCAAATCTAAAAATCATCGAAAATTACATTCCGGCAACCCTCATGATCGAAACTCACCTCCTATCAATTGTCTATCACCAGACGACCACATCCATGCCAACAATTTACAACAATCATAAAAAACAAATTAATTTCATGTCAAATTCTTTGCCAGTCGCGACACAGCCTGCGAACTTCTCAAATTTCGACGCTGTCCGGAACACTCATGGTCGCGGACCACCTGGGCTAGGTCCCTCTTCACCAGGCGCACCTAGCCCAACCATGGGTCTAGGTCAATTTCGACATGAAGCCGTTCAATTCGTGGGAGAAATACTATGTTCCAAAAATTGTAATTGAATTTCGACCTGAAGTTCTAACGAACCCATGCAAAATTGTGGAAGACCCATGGGTGGAATACCTTCGTCATGATGAGAGGGTGCTGAATGGAGTGGTCCGCGACCATGGGTCAAAGGGACGACGTTGGAATCAGCCAAGTTCAGTGCGCGGCGCGATAGTCGTGACTGCGTTATTTTCAGTTTCAAATTGAACCTATTGAATAAGTGTTTTGGATGAATTGCCCACATGGCTGAGGTCGTCTGGGTGTGGACAGTCGGATGGTGGTGGTCCGCGTCTTGTTGCTGGCCGGAGGTGGACTTCCAGCCATTTATCCATTTTTCGAATAGTTGATTTTGCTTGTTGATTTCTGCCGAATTATTGGACGATATGGGCAATTCTTGGAATGAAATTATAGAGGGTGTTGAGGAAATTGTGTTGGTACCAATGTCCATAGGTTGTGGCGATGGAGAAGAGTAGATGATATCATCAGGTGATGCGAGTGGTGGAGAAGAGAGAGTGTTTTTATTATTTTTAATATCTATATAAGTTTTGGATTGATTTGCATTTTTTAAAAAGTTTATAAGCAAATTACAATTTATTCTTTATTTTTCTTTTCTTTTTTGTTTTACTTATATAGGAAGATATATTGATCATTTTATGTTAAAAATTTATGAAAAAAAAGGTTCAACGCAAAGAATGTGAAAGGCTACGTTCTGCGCCAAAAACAAAAAGTAATGACGTTTTCCACAAAAACTTTCAAAGGTAGGAACATCAATTACCCTTAATTATATTTAGTTCAATAGGACATGCAGTATTGCACAGAAATCCATGGCACTATAGATCAATATTGACAATGTTAAAAGGAAAATGAAACCAAAATCTTGTATATTATATAGTCGAGTCGGGAGAGGGGCAGCATAATACCATAATGTACGTATCTATTATTTGCTCCTGCAGTGACAATTGCACAAGGATAAGAGTCGAATAGTAACATGAGAGAGTGTACTGAGTGAATAAATGCAACAACAACAAAACAAAGCTGTTTTTCAGTAATATTGAGTCGGGCTTGTATGAATCTTTTTCCACCATTTCTTTCTATTCATTGCTAGATCTACACGGAGATTTAAGACAATTAGATCCTTAGCAAGAGAAAATAAAACTAAGAGAAAATAAAACAGAAAAATAAAAAATATAATCCACTGATGAAAGGTACAAGAAGATCGATCAAAAGTCTGATGGCTCAGATATCAGGCAAGATGAAGTGAACCACACCAAAGTAACCTTGCTTGACAAATTGAACCTCCACCGCTGATGTTCGATTTCAAAAATATATTCAACCACAAACAAAAAGGAGAAAAAAGTTTTTACAACGATCCAGTTCTCATCGAAAAGAAGAATATGAACATTGAATAAATAAATACATCAACACAATCCACCGATGACAAGGAGAAGCAACATTTAGGCATGCTTCTAGATTGCACGATTAAATGTCGTTGAACAAAGATGCCTACATGCTAGGAATATATTCTTCTTCATTCAACATTCTCATACAAAACTTGGATATCTCAAAGAATCATAAAAGAAGTGTTCCTCATTTTAACAAAGGGATAATGATAATTGCAGTTTAACAGAGATTTGTGAAAGATGGAAAGGATAAAGCACAAAATTAAAGAAAATACCAGATTATATTGACTGTGAATGTTTTGGAGTGTTTACTACAGATTGAGAATCTTTGACTGGTTTTGATTGTCCGTCAATAGCCATGTTTCCCACTCTGACCTCCATTGCCTCCCTCTCATCCTTCTCTCTCTTCTTGTCTGAGTCACCATTTTCTTGAGACAGAGAAGGGGTGAGTCGCCAAGGGCCTGTGCTGATCCATGGATGGTTAAGACATTGTGCTGCTGTCGACCTTTTTTCGGGAACAAAATCAAGTATCTGAAGAAGGAAGTCAGCCAGCTCTTTTGCATCTTGCTCACTGAACTCATATTTTTCCTTAAGCACCTTGTTGAGAGGCCAAAATCGTAATCGACGGATATGTCTTAAATCTCCGTATCTATTAAAGAATTCCCGTGAATAGCGCCCACCTAAGGCGATCTGCAGAAAGTTTGTAAGCATAGGAAAGATGACTTCTTGGGGGAGTATATAATGTAACAAGCTTCACAAATCGTTTCAACGAAAAAAAAAATAAACCGATGATTTGAGACTTTCAGTAAGGCACAATAACAGAAGGGAACCAAATCATCCTAATTTACTTCACCAAAAACATATAAAAATTCTCACCTTGCGTGGCATCATCCCGAGAAGCTCCATCATCAGGGCCAAATGATCCTTCAAAGGAAAAAGAAACTAATTAATAGTCAACCAAATTAATAAGAAATCAATATATGCGATTTTAAGAATTTGAAATAAATGCTAGGAAATGCATCTTATGTAACTGATTCAGATGGCTGATATAAATGGTAATAAGAATAACCAAAGAAAACACAAAATTTTCAAGAACTTAGCAACAAGACAGAAACTCACAAGTCATTGATGGGCCAACACAAAATAGAGCAAACTAACTCAACATTAAATATCTAGCATAAGAAGGTAGCAGTTCAAAAATAACATTACATCTATATATTTTTACTAAGTGATGTAACTTAAAAATGAAGTAAAGAACCGTGAGCAAAAAATATGTCTAAACTATGGAACGAAAACATAATCAAGGAATATGAAAAAGAAGATAAAAAAGATAACCCAATAGATCAACAGAAATGCACAAGTAAATATCCATATACTTCATATAAATAGTTGTCATGCAAAAATTTCACGTGGTAAATACTAGTGACCAACCATAGCAATAACCAGTCATATTGAATGTGCCATAAAGAAAAGCTATGTATCAATCGGGATCTTCCTATTACAGTAAGTCTTTATTTAAAAACTAACAATGATGTTGTGACTCAGAAACTGGAACATATCACTTAAATTCCTTATATTGTCACTTCATGTTCCTAATCTTCCAAATTTCAATTTGGGATATGTGTTCACAATCAGATATACGAGATAAGGAAGGTAGAACAAAAAGAATCTAAAATTGTAACATTGACTTCTGTTCAAATTCAAACAATCAGTTCAAGTTACTCAACGACTTCTGATACCCACATAAAAACTGCAATGTCCTCTGGGCGAAATCACTCGATGGCATTTCAAATATGCACAACAATCAAATGATGGCCTAACACAGGATCGAGATGACAATAACCAACATGGGATATCCTGATAAGGGCGACATAATTGAATAAGCTTTTAGTCATGACTTGTAAAAGATGCTCAATCAAACGATTATCAGTGCCAGCACAGAGCAGTTTGTTTCAAGGCAGTAGTAAAATTTTAAAGCAAATGCTAAATCAACTCCAAGTAAAGGTAAACATGAAATACAAACATAACATTTTGAATAACACATGAAAACAGCGCTACAAGCACTTAATAACAAAACGCCTAGAACCTCACTGCTACAGCAAAACGAAAACAGAAAATCGGAGATGAACCACTAAGCAGCTTAGCAAAATGGTATTGTGCTCACTCAAGTATGCTACTTGTCTTGCTCTATTAATATACGATGACAATTGCTTCTATCAGATCCCGTGGTCAATAACCAAAACCTTAGTTTATTAATCCTATATCTCAGATACGGAAAAGTACCAAGTACAGAGAGGTGCCAGTACCTCATCACGATCATAGTCGTCGCTGCTGTGAGGATCGAAAAGAACATCGCCTGTGGCTAGCTCAAAGCAAATGCATGCAAATGACCATAGATCAGCTGATGTAGAGTACTTTGATCCTAGGATAACCTCAGGACACCTGTACTGCCTTGTCTGAATGTCAGTTGTGAATTGTTTATATGTCCAACAAGCATTTCCAAAATCAACCAATTTGCACTTTAGGTCAACTTCAGCCAAGAGCTTCTGCCTTGTTAAACGGCTGCCTCTTTTATGCACTTTAATCCCTTTGCCTACATCCTCTGTACCATCAGAGTTGTCCAATTCATCTTCTGCTGCTGAAGAATTTGTTGGTTTGTCAGTGGACTTGCCGCTGAATTTGGAATCATGATGAGAATCTTCAGGACCACTCACCTCAGTATCTAGCTCGGCTTCCCCTCCCTTCTCCATGCACCTCTCAGCTGCTTGCTTAGCCTTTCTCCGAATTTTCTTTTTCTGATTCTTGGTCAAGTTGGGATTTGAACTTTTGAGATTTTTGGAAGATCCAGACTCAGGCACGACCTTGCTTTTACTCAAAGGGAGAATAAGAGGTGCACCTGACTTCCTTGGATCTTTAACTGGATCGATCATCGAAAGAAGCAATACGTTCTCTGGCTTCAAATCTGTGTGTATAATTGATAGCTGTCGATGCAAATAATCCAACCCCACTAAAATATGGAAGCAAATTTCTTTAACCATGGGAAGAGGCAATCCTCTATATTCTGAATACTTAATTAGGGTCAAAAGATTGTCACCCAAGTACTCAAAAACCATACAAACATGCTGCCCATTTGGTCCGGAATGCTTAAAGTGATCCAAAAGCTTCACAACACATTTCTTGTCTTCTGGATCTCCCTCGGCAATCTGTTTTAATATAGTAATCTCGTCCATTGCTGCTTCTGTGTAGTGATGTGCACTCTTTTGAACTTTTAGTGCAACATACCTCTACCACACAAATATTTAAAGTAAAAGAAAATCACAATCAGTCAAACGACAATTAGGTTCAGGACTTAAATTTGATTAAACAACGCATTCTATACACTCTCCTGCTCTGTTTCTTTCACTTCGCCTACTCATATGCGTCTATAACATGTCAAAATAATAACATAAGTTCACCAAAAAATACTACAAGACAGCAGAAAATGCACAAGAATAGTAAAAATTAAGAAAAATGAGGTAGACGAAATGAGAAACGTACAGATTTTTGGGTGTCCCAAGCGAGCCAGACGGTGGAGAAATGGCCCCAGCCTAGCTTGCTCTGAACAACATATCGGCCGTGTTTGAATGTATCGCCTATTAGTACAGCGTGGTAGCCTCCGCGCCTGTAGTCCTCCGTCCCTTCGTCCTCCGACGTGTAATCGCTCGTTTCGCTCCGATCGTCTCCGCCACCGTTTCTCTCCACTACCACCTCCTCCGCCATCGATCTTGTATTGTATTACTTAAGCAAATTCGAAAATTTCGAAAATCCAATAGAACCCTAGCCTGGCTCTGAGTGTGTGCAGTACGTGTTCGTGTTTGTATGTGAGAGAGAAGGGTTTAATTTTTAATTTGTTATTTTCTTCTCTCTTACGTTCTATCTCTGAAATTTACAAGGACAGATGACTTCAAATTTGGCGGTTCGACGTTCTTATTATTATTATTATTATTTTTCAATTTCTTGGAGTCAATTGTTTCAGCAGTCACTATATTTTATCCATCGTCACGTCACGGCTTACTTTCCAAACTCATTTAAAATCGTACATTTCATAGAATCCACAACTTTTATTAATTTTTCAATCACATATTTTATAAACTTTTATCAAAATCTACTGAACATCGATTTTTTGGCCAAACCAAACAATGACTAAATCAACTTTCATCAAAATCGTATGAATCTTTTGTTGAAAGCTTTATCAAACGAACTCTTAGCCCCCCGTTTGGCCTCCATTATCTCAAAAATTTATTCTTCTCTATCTTGATTTCAACTGTACAATTTTCTATAAAACGATATTACACGTAAACAAAATTCCTCTTTTTTTTTTCAACTACACATTCTCCAAAAAAATACTATTCCAAAAAGTATAATTTGGAACAATGGGAGCCAAACATGGCTTAATCTCTAAGTATCTAATGCATTCAGTTGTTTTCAATCCTCTACGATAGCACATTTGAGCTTGCGTTCTTTCCTTTTATATTGTCATATACTATTCAATCATACGTGCCAAAAACAACCAAGTTGCAGTACAATCTTCAAACAAAATCAATAACAGAAACGAGAGACAAACTGGCTTCTAACCAAATTTATACCATCGGAGATGAAATAACCAAGTCATTTCCCGTCTCTATATAAGATACATTCCTCACAAAAGTCAAATTAATCAAGGGTACAATAAATTACTTCTCTATAAATGGAAATATTAAATTCCCGTATGAAATCTAAGGTTCGAAACTGCACTCTAGTATACAACACACGAGAACTCCCACGAACATTTTTTGGATTGAAAACTATAGTAAGAAATGTAAAATTCATTCTCTAAATATTACAAAAGGTGGAAATGACAAAGATTTGATACGTAAAACGTGAAAGTTAGAACAAAAATTGGTATTAGCTCGTAGTAATTGAGACGTGATGAACTGTTGTCGATTTGTCCCGTGTTGAAATATTCGGTTTTCCCATTGCTAGTGGTTGTAGAGACATTTACTGATGATGAACCTATATAGGATGAAATTAAGTCGATTGTGTTAGAATACTAATCAAGACCTGGGTTTGCTCATATAACACGCATGCATAGAAACAACTACCACTTCCATCGGTGGGAGCCACGTGAGAATAAATGTGCATCAATTATTATATACTGGTAAAAGGTGATACTAAAAACTTACAATCGTAATTGGCCCATCCAATCCGTTGACCAGCCAAATCGTATACAACAATTTTATCTTTCAGAATAAGGTCTGCAAAAAAGAGAAAATAATAATGGATTAGTGGAAACAACATAGTTACTAATCGATTGAAAATCCCATTTGAATATCGACGAACTATGCATTATCAGACGAAGAATTATTCCACGCGTAGTAAAAACCAAAACCAGTAGTACAGAACAAGTTTGAGGCAAAAGTTGAGTAAAACTCGTATAAAAAAAAAAAAGGGCTACCTCTAATTTTGCTACAGAAGCTGTTGCAAATTAAATATCTGGTGACGACTAACAAGAATGCATATACACATTTATGAGATTAAATAGAGTAGCCAGGACGCATGAATAGATAGAAAAAATATACCAACTGTAATACTTAAGAGATGTTTTTCTTTCATATGTAGAAATCGGCTCTATTAGCTGATAATACTTCAATTTTCCCAATGAGCAGTACCTCCTAAAATAGTAATCCCTTGACCCTGAATTTTTTGAAAACCAATGCACCATACCGCAGCACCGCCCTGCACGAGCAAACCATGCAAAATAGTATTACATAACTGACAGTTAAAATATCAGCATTTCATTGAATATATCTACACCCGATAAGAGAGAACAAGATAGTAATTAGTAAAAGCACATTAGCCCAAAAGTATATGAGTATCAGTATGGAATCATATCTTCTTGAAGAAACATAAAACACTAAGGCATGTTCAGCACGTAATACAAGACAATACTAGAAAGTAGAATCGACGGGACAATAGCTTTTTTCTTTTCATCAACACCATTTAGTACTTTTTAATCTACTTTACCAAACAAGTCGTTATATGATGAATTCATACAAGCATCAAAAGATCAACTAAGTTTATTAGCCCATTCGGTGAAATTAATGCATTGGTTATCCTAACAACATGGATGCACACTGACACATGTCCTAATGATGCAAAAGCATAAGATGTGTACAAGGATGCTAGAGATGGGAAGATCATTAGTGGATAATGCAATTACTGGTCGAAAGAGCTCGTATTGGCCACAATATCTTAATAGCTCAGATAAGCAATGACGGAAATTCTTTGGCCAGTAAGCGAATTGAACATCACTGGAGGTAAATTAACACTTCTGCATTTTTTGCCATAAAGAATTTTGACAAGTATATCACTTTAATTGGAGTTAGATCTTGTAAAAAACAATCTACATGAAAACATGGGTCTCGGTAAAAAAGCAACTCAGAAAATCCCCAATTTCCATGCCATAAAAGCTTATGCCATTTGGAACCAAAATCAACTTCAAATCATGTTTGGCTAACCTTATATTTACAAACATGTTTCTGACTGTCACTTTTCTTCTTTTAAGTTAAACAAATACTTAATTTGATAGATGATAGTAAAGCAAGAGTTACTCTCAAATAAGTTACATATTACTAATTCTGACCAACAAAATAATTATTTATTCTAAAAACTACTTGTTTACTTAATAAGTAAAATTTTTAAGCAAACAACACTGAGAATAGAAATCAGTTCAAAAGGTCCAAAATGCTGACTTACAACGGAGTTCTGCTGTAAGAGGTAATCCCCAGGCTTCAGTAGCATTGATGCCCCACCAGCAAAGTTTAAACTAACCGAGGGAAATATCTCAGAGGCACTGGAGTAACAATAAACAAAAATAAATGGAAATGATCAACTGAGTAGCTCAAGAATATCTAGACAACGATATTGTGTCTTCAAAAAGAACCTGGAGGTAGTTAGATAACACTGGATTCCCTTGGAAACAAGAGGGCGTGTGGATTGTGAAACCATTTGCGTTATCTGCACAAGAGAAAATATTCTATTTTTTAGTGTCTCTATGCATGCATAGTTAATCACAAAAAGAACATTTAAAAATGACCAGATTTATAGTTCAAATTGTAGCTTGCCTAGAGCATGTTCATCTACGCTTAAAATCAAGTTTGATTTTAAGTGAATTTTTGTGTCTGAACATGTTCAGATAGGTTCCCGTGCTTGTAAGTAAAACAAGTTAATTAAGTTACTTATTTCCTACTATGATTACTTATTTTTTCTAGTAAGTAAATTTTTAAGTTACTTTATAAATTTAAAATGTACGTATATGAGAAATCAGAACATTCATGCCCATACTTACAGCGTTGACAAAAGGATCATAAGCCTCTTCTGAGAGGTACGCCAAAGTCGTTCCAGAATCAATTATTGTTCCTCGGTTGTTAGACGTTTGAAACACTGCTGGATCAATGGGTAATAACTGCCCATTAACAGCAATGCTCTGCAAATTTAAGTTATAATGTGGCCTGACAGTTAGATACAGAAACAATATCAATCTTCAGTCGTGCCATTCAAAACTTCAACGCCTTCATAGTAATGGACAAAATACCAAACTCACTGAAATAAAATCATTTAACAGTTCAAGGGGGTATACTAGAAAGCACATAACACAAAAAAGAAGAAAAAATAAAATTGAAACAGCACACGCTGTTAAATAATCCAAACTCATAATATGGCAATCAAAAGTATACTTAATAGAACAAGCATTTTCCCATTCACAGATCTCCTTCAAATCAGAACCCAAGGGCACTTAAATAAAGAATAAAGAATATAGAACAACCCTTAAAAACAATCTGTTCTTAACCTACTCAGTAAAGGCAAGGAAACTCAGTAACAAACAGATTCTGTTCTTAACGAACAGATTCTATTCAAAAATATGGAAGAGTAAACTCAGTAAAGGCGAGGAAAAGATAAGACGAGCCACAATGGTGACAATACATACTGTGATGGTACAAGGGGAGTGTATACAATATTTGGCTCCACAATCTGACCGAGCACTAATATGCCACCACCACCATTATCTCCTTTTAAGCAATGAGAGAACGCATACGGGGTGACTCCCTGTGAAGAAAGTTGTGAGACGACAGAGAAACCCTGCTGTCCAAAACCAAATATACCATCGACTGCCCTATCCGACTTGGTAAGGTCCCCTGTCTGTGATGTGCTACAGCTGTGTCAAGACAATGCAACAAGGTTAAACAAATAATGAAGATATAAACCGATTATACAACAATAATCAACTAAGCATTATTCTTAATAAGCCCTTGTATGATCCACATTATTTTCATAATACATTTTTCTCTTATTTTCAACCACACATTTTTCGATAAAATAATATTTCACACAAATCCAAATCTTTTCCTTATTTTTTAACCACGTTCTCCATCAAATCACTATTCTAAAATGCATTTTTGGAAAAAACAAAAAAAAGGAGCCCAAAAAACTCTAAATTTGGAGTCAGCTACATAAATCATTATACGTCATTTTGCCTCTTCAGGATTCGGTACAACAACCTTTATCTTTTAGCCGTGCTTGGGAGTGGCTATGAAAAACAAAGGGAGAAGAAATATACTAAATATAATTTGACAAATTCATCCTTTACTCACCCAAAAACAATTCGTGCAGAAGAATTTGAGGCCAACGAATTCCCAACAATTGTGTCAAAATACATCAAGTCAGATGCGTAAAAACCCGAAGCCCCACTGCCATCACCGTACTGGAATGTATAACCGCACTGGTTTTGATTCAAACAGAATGAATCAGAAGATTGTGCTCCCAAAGCACATGTTCGATCTGAACATGAGATCGGCGAAGCAGTTGATGAGTGCGAAGGATCAAAGAACTCAAGCTGAATCTGTTAAAATGCAACAAAATTCTACTAAAGAAATGTCATCCAATAATTCTGCGACATAATTCAAAGCAAAAATTAAGAAAAAAATTAAGATTTTCACACAAAAATGATGGATTTACTTGGAGTCCACTGGATGTTGGGCAGCCATTACAGGAATTACAACTGACCCACAAAACATCGCTTCCAGTATCAATCTGTACATAGAATTCTTTTGGAGGTGTCCCCAGTTTAACTCTTGTAAAATATAACCTTGAAAACAAGATCCAGAAGCTCCAATAAGTCCCAATTTAATCATAATGTAAAATTTGAGACCCAAATATACAAAATATATATTCCAAAATATAAATATACACACAAGCCAAGAACCCATTAAATTCCTTTCCCGTTTCTTTCTTTTTTGTGATGATTTCAGTAAAAAATATTTCTGTATATTCAATCAATACGTGTATATATAGTATATACACAGACATATACATGACCCTATATATATATATAGTAGAGAGAGAAATTATACCCAACAAGAAAAGGATCGTAGGTGCCTTCGACCGGGAAATCAAGCACTCCCGCAGGCTGTTGCTGCAAGATTCTACCATGTCTGAATCGGTCGCGGTCCCTGAGCTTACTCATCTCCACTCCGTTATGACTCGCCCTTTCTAGAGTCAACGTCAGGCCCTTCCCTCCGCCACCAAACACCGCCGCAGCCGATAAAACCACCACCGCCACTGCCACCAAAACTAGCGGATTGCTCGCCGGCGGCATTTTCTCTAACTTTCTTGCCTTCACTTTACTTTTACTCTAAGCAATACAACGGCTATATACGTATGTACCTGTAAATCTATATACTTGATTATACATATGTATGTATATAGTATATATGTATAACATGTATATATGTTTCGTGAATTTGTGTGCAAATTTAGACAGATAAAGAAGAGAGAGGGCAGGAAAGATAACGGTAGTTTCCGTTCAACCATCTCTGTAGTTATACCCTTTACACTCGCATATTAAAGGGCCCCCATCCTGGAAGGTCCCACCTGTCCTATCTTGGGTTTTAATGAAATAGGTAAATCGCAGATTATGCCTTCAAGGATACAAGGTGGAAAACTGCTTGTACACTTACACTTACCCAAAGGCCAAATCAATATTTCAGAATTCGAACACTTGACGCAGCAGCCTCAAGCAAAACTCGAGTTTTTTTACTTTTACTTTTTATCACTTAGAGATGTGCCTTGGGGGGGCCATTACACTCGCATATTACTTATGTTTGTACATTGAGAAAGACGAGTTGTACTTCTAATAGCATTATACTATAGTCTAATTTGAAGAAAAAAAAAAGTAAGTGTTAGCTTACGAAAAGTAAAAAACTTTCGGGTGTGTTTGAGTCACAGTATTTTGGAAGAATGAATTTTAGAATAATGTGCGGTTAAAAAGGAAGAAAATTTATTGATGTGATGAAAAATATTATTTTATTAAAGAATGTGTGGTTAAAAATTTTAATGTAACTCAAACGGGAGCTAAAACTAGTGAGGCGAAGACTTTTAGTTCAAAATATTAATAGGGAGCCATTTCCTAATGCTTCTCGTAAAAGAGTTTTAAAGAAAGCCATTTTATGTCAATTTACTCTAGAAGTTAGTTTAGCCGGACTAATTGCCTATTTGTCATGATTTTTTGAGAAATTAAGGTCTCGTTTGTCTCCCATTATTTCAAAACATTGTTTGTTGTATTAAGATTCTTCACCACACATTTATCCAATAAAATATTCTACACAATAACTCTTAAAGTTACTTTAAATTTCTACCACACATTTTTCAAAAAATACTATTAATTACTCCATTTCTTTTACAATAATGGGAGACAAACACGTACTAAAATGAGCATTTGAGATTGAAAATATATTTTTGGACTTATTTGACACGACTTTTGATATGTCAAAAGGGATTTTGAAGGCCTAGAAGGAGCTCTGGAAACCTAAAAGTCACTCTCGAACACTAATTTTATGAAAGTATTTTTGTTAGAAAATTGGTTCAATATGATTTCGTCTAAAAGTATTTTCGAAATAATTTCTTTTAGGAATTAGTTTCTATATAAAAATTAAGATATTTTCCTAAAAAAGAACAAAAAAAAAAAAAAATAGTCCAAAGAAGATTTTCAGAAAATAATTTTAAAATGTTCAAAAATAAAGTACGAGAAGTGGCTTTTAATTTTCAAATTTCCATCTTAAAACGTACACATCGAAGAAACAAAATCTCTATTGACCCTCACCTAAATTGTTAAAAAAGTGAGCCCAAAGATTTGGTCTCCTCTTTGAGATGCCAAATCATACTTTGAAAAGTAATTGACCAACAAATGATACTTTGAGCCTATGTTTGATCCATTTCATTTTCATTTTTCGTAATCACACATTTTTCAATAAAATAATATTTTTCATTCCTTTTCAACAACACATTCTCCATTAATCTATTATTCCGAAATGCATTCTTTCAAAATAATGTGAGTCAGACACACCCTAATATTTCCTTTTGAAAAATGCCACGTTAACAAAAAAAAAAAAAAAAATTGACAGATTGTTTGATACAAGAGTGTGTGACATTTTGTGATTGGATGAAAAATCTGAATATATTTTAAACAGTTCAATAATAGAACTTCAAGCGATATTACGTCAACCATTATATTACTGTGATGTAATTATTTTCTTTTACAGTCTGACTATGCACTTTAGCAGAACTAAGTGCTCAATTATTTTCTTTTTTGGGTCCCTTTTAAAAGCTTTGTTTTTATTTAAAATGGGGACATATTGGAATTTATTGAAATGTTTTTCCATGTTCGAGACTATAAGTTAGAGATGGCAAAAAAATATGTCCCCGCTTCGAATGGGGCGAAAAAAATCCGCCCGACGAGTTGCCCCGCCCGAATCCGCCCAATTGCAGGCATACTATGTAGATAATCTTGGGGAAATTTATTTATGTTTCTCATTTTTCATCCATAAAAATGAAAAATATGATCGTTATTCATCACATCAAACCATCAATTTTGAATTTCTATCTCTTGTGTAGGATCCAATAACGACTATATTTTTCATTCTCATTCTATAATAATGAAAATCAAACGGGGCCCTAAAAAGTCAATTTCCATCTTATTTTTTTTAAAAAAAATTCAATGCCAATTTACTGTCACATGTATGCCACGCCACATATGATGATGATTATCGATAATTTTCAATATTAATAACATTACTAATTTATTTTTGCTCGAGAGTAAGAGCACCTACTAAGGAGGTCTTTAATGGCAACTACCCTGGACCTATAGACTATAGTTGCTCAAGAGGGGGTCTTGACCAAGTGTTTGTTTAGGAGATTTTTTTTTTTTTTTTTTAATTTAAGTAGGGAAAAATTATAAGTATCATAAAATGTTGACAATTAAGCGCTAAGGTAAGGTATCATTTTATATTTTTTGAATTCTGCTTCGTTGAACCACCAAAAATTAGACCAAAATCCTTCAAAAAATTTCATAAAACACATATTTTAGTTTTAGTTTTAGTTTTATAATAAAACCGCGACATTTTCTCGAGAAAATTTCAACTAATTTGTGGTTGATTGTACTACTAGAGGTGTGAAGTGGGTCGAGTAAACATACCCCGATCCTCATTTTGTTTTTCATGAACCAACATGGGCCATTTTCTCGGTCGACTCAAGAAAACTCCTACGCACACGAAGTCATCCGGTAGATATACCATGATTAACTAAAGTAAGGGTAACGAGTGAAATTTGATGTTACTCTTTACAAGTTTAATAAAATATATATATATATAATCTCAGTTTGGCCACTATTAAAATTATAATTAATTTTTCTCCTTCTTATCCATCATACATTCTCCAATATAATAATATATATATTAAATATAAATTCAATTTTTTTTTAACCACGGCCTTAAAAAAAACAATATTCAAAAAATTATGATCTCAAATAATGGGGGTCAAACGGGGACATAGTATTGTATGTATCGAGCCAATTGGTTAGATATAATTTAACGTATACTGAACAATCTGCTTTAGAATACAATCATTTATAAAGGTAAAGTCGAGAATGCTACAATAGTTGAATCTATCGTATTCACGAATTCTAAAATCGAGAATTTTTTTTTTCTTTGAAGAGATGGTCGAGCTTAAAAGTACAACATTTGGACGTCAATTTGATGAAATCGAGTGCGTTTAACTCTAAAAGAAAATATGTTGAACCGAGTAAAAGAGGCATATACACACACCGTCCATAACTTTGTCACCTTTTTCCCTTTTTCCCTCTGTGACCACAACTTTTCTTAGCCTATCTACTTTGCTCTTTAGCCTTTTGGGATGCTATTGGATCCATTATTGTCCACTTATTTTCCTTCTTTATATAATTCACCATGGAATATTATTACTTTATTCAGTTATTTTGAGAAATTTTCAACAATAAAACGAAATACTGATAAATTTAAAATACCCCTGCTACAATTTACCGATCGAGGAAAACTAAAATGTTGCAACTATGGTGCAGCGAAATCATAAAACTATCGAATAATACAAATTCCATAAATCTTTAATCACTTTCAATGTCGATTTTGGATAAAATGGTTGGGGGGGGGGGGGGGGGGGGGGGCTCCTTCTACTACAACAACTTTAGTTTTTACTAAATCCTGACATTAAATAAAATTGCACAATTGGTCCCTCAACTGCTAACTAATAACGAAAAGGTTCCTAGTATATAATAACCGATAGTAAGATGGACGACAAGACATGACATAGACAAAATCATTTTCATCAATTTGGAGGATTTAAAGAGGACAAAAGGATTTAAAATTTGAGTTGTCTGGTAATAAATGACAAAAGATGTAACTGATAGATATCAAGAACAAAGATAACCTTTGTTTTGGCTCCATTTTAATGATTTTTTTTTTTTTTTAGAATGTGTGGTTAAAAAATAAAGAAAAGTTTTGAATTTACGTATAATATTATTTTATTGAAAAATGTGTGGTAGAAAATAAAATGAAAGAAAATGTATTTTTGGTTTAATGGAGCCCAAACATGGGCGTAGTTTTCGTCCACCAAGAAGAGAGATCATTTTTTTATTGAGTCGTCTTGCGTGTTAGGATGATCAAACATAATTTTTATTCATATATTTTACATAATTCACAAATACTACTCACTTATTATCTAAACACCCCGTAAGATTCGTAACAAATCACTTTCCATAACAATCAACTCAACGAAATTCTAGGAAAAAATTCACATGGGTCAACTTTGTATATCAAGAGTAAGAATTCGTGGACTAATCGATTTTTAATTATTCGTCGTGCCTTTTAAAACCAAATTAGCAAACCGTGGGTATGAATTTATCTTTGCTTCGTGGGAATGGAGAATAAAAAGTAGGCTTAGTACCCTTTCCGTCCGACTCTTTGGTCTTCAGAACGTTGGTTTGAAGAATGAGTGATTGTCCTTCTCTGATCCTTACTGTCCAACTTGAGATCAGACAACTAAGCAAGTTCGCCACCAACCGTAGCAGCACCATTTGCTAAAATTTGTCCCCCAATTGCTACGGGGATACCATTTAGTTGACCTATGCCCGAAGCATACCCAAAAGTAAACCAACCCCTTGGACTGCTCCGAAAAGCACCATCGACTTACCTTATTTTTGAATCTTAAGATTTATTTCTAGTCCAGTAACAAGCTAATGCTTCACATAACGAGCCATACTAATACTTTTATAGTACAGAATGTAGAAAGCAAGGTCTTGAATCGGATTTGCAAAATCCGATATTGTCTTAATATTATTTTGGCTAATGTTGGTTTCAAAAAAAAAAAAAAAAACATATACCTTGGAGTTGCTTGTCAATCATTCTTTAAAAACTCTTTTGCTTATATACTCATTTTCAACAACATTCACACAATTGTAAACTTAGAATTTATTTTCATACTTTTTAACGATGTATTTTCTAAAAATTCACTATTCAAATCAATATTTTTCCGAAAAAACCGGAGGCTTAAACTTCTCGTCCAAATCGTCAATCCATTTCCATTGAGCGGGCAAACATCCCAAAGAAGCCGAACTGTTGAGAGGGCCAACATCCCAAAGAAGCCAAACTCACTTTAATAATTTATCAATCACATTTGTACCTCCCCAATTCTCGCTAGAAAAACATGACATTTGCAACCAGTAAAGCAGATCGAGGGCCCATGACATTTACATCCAGCCAAAATAGAAAGAAATAATGGAAGATTTTAAAACTAAGATGTTTGGTTTTACCAATTTCAAATTTAAGAGAATATATTTAAAATTTCAAATTTCAGATATTTTTTTAAATTTTTTTTTAAAAATTAATTAATTAAATATATTAATGTCACAATTTCATATAATTTGGTCGCAAATTTCTTATAATTGGTCACAAATTATTAATTGATCACAATTCACAATTTTTATATGTCACAAATTATTTTACAATCACAATTCAAAAAATTTATAGGTCATAATTTGTTCATCGATCACAAATTATTTTACGATCATAATTCAAAAAAAATCATATATTGCAATTTGTTCATCGGTCACAAATTATTTATGGTTACAAATCAGAAATTTGATAGGTCACAATTTGTTCATCGATCACAAATCACAAATATAAGTCATAACTTATTATACAGTCACAAATTTTCAATAAAAAATTTTATGTCACAAATTATCTTACAGTCACACTTCAAAAAATTTATTGGTCACAATTTGTTCATCAGTCACAAATTACAAATATTATAAGTCACACCTTATTAAACAACCACAAATTATCAAATTATTGGTCACATTATTTTTTTGGTCACAAATTATCGAGTTTTTTGGTTGAATATTGTTTATCGATCACAGATTAATGAATTTAATGGTCACAAACAATCAAATAATCTATGACCACCAACAACCACCACCCTACATGCCGATAGTAAAACCATCTGCAGCCAAACATTGCCGCCGCCGCCACCCAACCACAACCACTGCACCACACCAAACAGCCGCCACTACCACCACTAAATAATCAAATTCAAAATTATTACAAGCATAGTCACCGCAGCACCACCACAACCACCGCCACATCCGATCGACAACCATAGCAATTGACTCCACCATCTCACCATCACAACACCACCATCTCACCGTCATCGCCGCCGCCGCCGCCACCACCACCACCACCTCACAATCTGAAATAAAAACAAAAACAAAACAACCTCAAAACCACCACCAACCCAACACAACACAACCACAAACACCACCATCACCACCACTACAATACCAAAATAGCCACTAGACTTCTCCACTCCAGCAGAGATGTCGTCTCTACACAGTGGCTCCGGCTGAGCAGATCTAATCAGAAGAGAACGAAATCAAAAGAAAGGGAAACAACACTAACATAACTTCCCTCGTAAAAATGTGTACGATAATTGTTTGAACGACTTTTTATCCTTGATATGATTAAAATCCCCAAATTTCAAATTTCAAATAAACCTTCTATCAATCATTTAAGTAAACACAAAACAGTGACATGTTCCTTGTCATCGAAGGAAAAAAAATGACAGATTGAGTATTCCATTGGTGCAAAGCAAACACCTCCTCAAATGACCAATCATTGTATTGGTCCTTTCTGTCACCACTTCTTGGAGACCATATCAAACCCTCCAACATGCCAGTAAACTTATCTATTTTATCTCCCAGAACAACCAACTCCCTCCACCCTCTATGTCCTCGCATCAACACCATCACAATACCAAAATCGCCACCAGATTTCTCCATTCCAGCAGAGATGACACATCTACACAGTGGCTTCGGCTAAGCAGATCTAATAAAAAAGAACGAAATCGCCCTACCGTCGCGCTCAGCTATCGCCGGTGATGGTGAGAAGAGAGAAGAGGAGAGTGACAGTGAAAAGAGAGAAATAAGAGAAAAGGAGGAGGAAAATTAAAATGAAAGTGATTAGGGTTTAGGATAAAAACTATACAATTAATATATAATATTTTAAAATAAAATATTTGATTTTTGAAAAGTGAAACTTTTAATCTGATTTTTGAAATTGAAAGTTTAAAAACCTGGTTTGGTGTAATTTCCTCTATCTTGTTTAGTATGTAGGGTTCATTGTAGAGGAAATTACACAAAAGCAAGGGTTTAAAGAATACGATTCAAAATTTAGGTGCAAACTTTCATTATTCATAAATTAGGTATCAATAAATATAAACCCTAAATCAATTTTTCTTTCATCCAAACCCTAACTCTTCATTACTTTTTCTCTCTAAAACCGTTCCCCACATATATGCAGGCATGGCAAACCGTTTCCTCACCTCTCCGCGCCTAAATCAATTTTCCTTTCACCCAAACCCTAACTCTTCATTACTTTCTCTCTCTAAAACCGTTCCCCACATATGTGCAGGCATGACAAACTGTTTCCTTACCTCTCTGCGCCTCCTCTCCCCTCCCCTTCCCGCTCTTTATAAGTGAATCTCTGCTCCCTCCCCTCCACTCCCCCGCCTCCTCTCCCCTCCCCTCTCTCCGTCTACTAATTTTTAATGGGAATCATGACATAGTCAATTCTTTCTTTCATTTTATTTTTTCAAGGCCAAAAGATTAGCGTACTACGTAGCCATCCATCCACCAATAGCTACAAACTCTTTTTTCCTTTGCTTGACTAACCAGCTAGGATCACTTTGTTGGGGTCGAAGTATGTCCAGACAATGAGACCCTACAAAATTAAGAGAAATACTCCACCAACTTAGTGTGTGTATATGAGAGTGAGAGAGAGAGAGTATTGATCCAAAACTTTATATAACATCATAGTTCAAATGGATCTTGTGCACAATATTGCTGTCTAAAGCTTGTATTTTCAAATAGATTTCCGTCTTGTAGAAATATACCCTATTTGGTCCGGATTAAAATTTTATTTTAATTCAAGTCAAAGTCAAACAATCAATATTATTAACACCTTTCATGCGTCCCACAAATTTTCAATCACACATTTCAAAAATATATGAGATAACAATGCATGCATTGAGGTTGCCTAAAATAAAGAACATACCATTTGTTGGAAATGTGTTATTTGGTGAATGAGAAATTAAGCCAAATTTTGAATTATTGAAAAATTATATGGAATATTGTGAAATATTCTAGAAAATATGTAGATGAAAAGATGTGTCTTTTCATATAGATCATGACTCTTGGAGATCATGACTTTTGATATTATTTTCAATAATTGTCTCTTTATGTAGAGATATAATTGTGTTTCTTTTTGGAGAGATATAAATTCTAAGAGATGTGTCTCTTGGTATGGATGTTCCAACTACTATATAAGTGATCTCACATGTTTGAATTATATATGGAATAATGAGAAGTGGAACAAATTCAATTGATAGTTCCATATCATTCCATTTCATGTTTTACTTTAATTTTGCATAAAACACTTTGTAGAAGTGATTATTTCTTGCATCAAAATCATAGTTATGGTAGAGAGAGAATTTCGTTCGAGTTCGTTGGTCTAAGTCATTTGGAGTGCTCCTATGACTAGATGTGGTCGTTGTATCTTGGGAGATGATTGTCAAGAAACCGTTAGCACCGATGCGGGGCAAATTCATCTTAAGGACAAAGTGTCAAACACTTGCCTCGACCGATTGCATCACTTGCATCTCCTCTTTCTTTTTCCGATTTCATTCTAATTTAGTATTTTGATTTCGGAAAGTAACTAATATTCTTTTAATTTCATGCTAAGGTTTGAATTGAAGAACAACGTGCGTTCACTCATATTGGGAAGTGAAGAATCCATATTATTATATTCGAAGTCGGTAAATCACTATTTTATCTTCTCAAATCAGATTTCGGTAAGTCGAATTCTATTTCGATTTCACGAGTATAACACGATACGTATTGATTTGAATATAACGTGCACATTTATCGGTGTAATATCTCCAACAATCTTAAGATGAATTTTGAATTTTATTTGACGTGCATGTTATAATGGAAATCATGAGATTGCATGGATAATTCCAAAGTCATGGATAACCCACGATTTGGATAAAATGAAATTAAACAGAGACTTTGGTTGCTTTATGCTAATATATAATTATATGTATAAATGGCTTTGGTGGTGGTAGAATTCTAAATCAATACCAGTTATATTCAATAGAAAAAAAAAACTTCTACACTATGCAATTCTCAACTTCATTGGTGTCGTGCAGTTTCCTTGTGTATTTATTCTATTTTGAATTTTAAATGAAAATGCATGAGTTCCATTGCCTTCATGTTGTTTACTGTAAGAAAATTTATATGTTTTATATTGATAGCATGTGCTTTTCTCGAGGCAGTTTATTAGGTGGTGAATCTTCATTTTTTTTAAAATGTATTTTCAAACCAAATATGATGAAGTGTGTGAATTTCCCATGATATTGATATTCCTAGTCACGACATGTATTGACTAAGATGGAATAAATTCCTTTTATTGGAATATGGAAGATTATTCATTTTATTGGAATATAATGATAGTCTCAATTAATTTGATGAAATTAAATGAGATGATTTATGCAAATATGACAAAATGCGATTTATTCTAATTGTATTAAGTGGAAATCATTATTTGATAATGAGATTTAAGCCACTTAATTACTTGAAATTCGTAGAATATTATGAAATATTCTAGAATCGATTTGGATGGAAATATATGTCTTTTCATATGAAAAATCATGACATTTGGTATGATTAATTTTCAATTGGTATTGTTAAGATTTGGGGGTCCATCTTAAAAGGTCAACCTTGTTAAGAGGAGTAGCCCAAGATCTTTATTAATTGGTCTGTGTGTACATCTTTATTCGATGTGGGATATATTTCCCTTAACTCGCCCCCGCAAGATGGTGGCTCATTTGAGCAGACCAATCTTGAAATCCACGCGCTCACTTTTGGAGTCTTAACGGGATCGAATCGCTCGTTGGAGCATATTGGGCTTTGATACCATGTAGAAATTCATGGGCCTAACTCATCTCATAAAACCGGTTATACAAGAGAGGTTTGCCACATTGTTTATAAGCTGGCCCAAGATATTGTCCACAGGCGATGTGGGATTGATTCTCAACATGTATATTTCTTTATAGAGATTAATACGAAGAGGTGCGTCCTCTCATTGGGTTGTTATTTGAAAACACAACCGATGGATGATTCGTTCATTAAATTTGAACATGGTGAATAAGTATTATTTAACATGGAATAATACTGTCTTGTGAAATGTCACAAATGTGATATGTTGCATATGTTGGAGAAGCTGCAATTCTTGTGAATCAAGATGCTTAGTCTTCTTCATTGTTGAATTTAATTTCAATCGTGGAACCAATTAAATTGGTATATGTTTTGAGAACATTATTGGTCTATGTGATGGCCTTAATTTAATTTGGATGATCAAATTAAAAGATAGTTGGATTGAAATACATTGTATACTATTTCAATTGAAATAATTTGTGGGTTGACGCCCACTATTTTGAAAGTACTTAAACTTTCACGAAGCATTCGATATGGACATTATCTATTCGATAATGAATTGAACTATGAAAGAGTTGATGAACTCTAAGTTCAAGTACAACCCAAAAATGTGGGGGTTAACATCAATGCTTGCGAACTTATGTAAAAGTTCTAGATTTGTGAATGCAACAGTATTAGTTGTACATGCATTCCTAATTGAGGAATTGTGGGGGTAACTTATGTTAAAAGTTACAATTTTCTATACCTTATAATCATAGAAATGTATCTATAAAGGTGGAAAGGATAGAAAATCTTTATATTGATTATAAGGATGATATACACTAAGTCTAAAGTGGATGAAATGGGATAAAAGCCAATTATGGTGTTTGTTTGGATATGCAAGATCAATTAGAATATTTGAAGAATATTCATAAAGTTGAAATGCATTGTGATATTTCAATAATGATATTGAATACCCATCTTTCTGAAATCCACTAGTAAAAGTGATGACTAGTGTAGTGTGTGATAGAAATCATCTAACATTGTTATTTGGAATTTATAAAGCTTTAGATAAAGCTAGTTAGAAGCATGTAGCTTCATGAGAGGATTTCTTGGTGGTGACATATTGTATCTATTAAATCAATCAATTGTTGATTAGCTATATTTGATGAGATACTAAGTCACATGTAATGGTAAGTCTAGACGTATAAGTCGTAGACATAATACCATTAAGCAGTCGATCTCAATGGTGTAAACTCGTGGTACCTTTAGAGATTTACCGAGAGATCAAGAATACTGCATATCGAGGGAATGAGCTTAAAGCCTACGACGTAAGAGTCTTTGTAATGGTAACCCTACCTTGTTGACTGGAGATCCCAAGACCTTGGTTCAAAGGGAAAACTAAGTCATGAAGATTCCATGAAGCACTTAGGAAATTATTTCCTAACTCATTCCTATGATATTAAACTGCTTTCTGCCGAATGATTGAAAGGTTAAGATACACTTTTAATGATTCCTATAGCTTGATTCAGTCAAGTGGAGTATGGCAGAATACTCTTAATAGGAGGTCACCTATATAAGTGTGAAGTGGGGCCGCTTCTATGAGAATGTTTCAAAGGCTTGAATTCTCTAAAACACTTATGAAATCCAAGAGTTGTTCAGGGCCAAAATGAACACAACAGTGAGAACCATGAACGGTTTAGGGAAGACATTGTGTGAGTACTGTTGTCTTGGCTTACACCAATGGCTGAATGGTTCAAGACATCACGTTCACCAATTAGCCAGTAAGTCCGATAGTATTTCACTAAGGGAGGTTCAAGGCCAGAAGCTACCTTTTCTGATGCAATGTTTTTTCCGCCCTCTCTCTACTAGTGTCTGCATAGTCATTTGCATTAATTTTCATTCATGTGAGGGATTGTTGGAAATGTGTTATTTGGTGAATGAGAAATTAAGCCAAATTTTGAATTATTGAAAAATTATATGGAATATTGTGAAATATTCTAGAAAATATGTAGATGAAAAGATGTGTCTTTTCATATAGATCATGACTCTTGGAGATCATGACTTTTGATATTATTTTCAATAATTGTCTCTTTATGTAGAGATATAATTGTGTTTCTTTATGGAGAGATATAAATTCTAAGAGATGTGTCTCTTGGTATGGATGTTCCAACTACTATATAAGTGATCCCACATGTTTGAATTTTATATGGAATAATGAGAAGTTGAACAAATTCAATTGATAGTTCCATATCATTCCATTTCATGTTTTACTTTAATTTTGCATAAAACACTTTGTAGAAGTGATTATTTCTTGCATCAAAATCATAGTTATGGTAGAGAGAGAATTTCGTTCGAGTTCGTTGATCTAAGTCATTTGGAGTGCTCCTATGGCTAGATGTGGTCGTTGTATCTTGAGAGATGATTGTCAAGAAACCGTTAGCACCGATGCGGGGCAAATTCATCTTAAGGACAAAGTGTCAAACACTTGCCTCGACCGATTGCATCACTTGCATCTCCTCTTTCTTTTTCCGATTTCATTCTAATTTAGTATTTTGATTTCGGAAAGTAACTAATATTCTTTTAATTTCATGCTAAGGTTTGAATTGAAGAACAACGTGCGTTCACTCATATTGGGAAGTGAAGAATCCATATTATTATATTCGAAGTCGGTAAATCACTATTTTATCTTCTCAAATCAGATTTCGGTAAGTCGAATTCTATTTCGATTTCACGAGTATAACACAATACGTATTGATTTGAATATAACGTGCACATTTATCGGTGTAATATCTCCAACACCATTAACATGACTAGTAACAGCAATGACACTTTTCGATATGTCCTTGAGCACACCATGATATTAAAACTATGTTACTGATATTTACAACAATGTATTAAGGATAAAATAAATCGATTTTTTTTTTTAATTAGCCTCCAGTAGTGTATGGATCTCTTAAAAAATTGTAGAAATTTATGTTGCTCACGAATCGTCATAAAATCAATTTTTTAACTATATATTTTTCAAAAAAATCACTATTACAAAATACATTTTCCCTTGAGGCTCACATTAGAGTAACAAATTATATTAACAGAATAATAATAATGATAAATTAATTTCGAGTTGCAAAAATTACTTCTGAGTTGGCCTTCTATGTCAAGCGCAATGCCATACGATAAAGAAAATCCCGTATCAACATAGACTAAATAGTTTCATGTTGATTTATTAAGTCGTGACAAAAAGTAATATAATGATGAGTTATAATTGTAGGAAAATAAACTTACTTGCCATCTCCGTCCCATACTAGTTTCACTTGGATAGTCGTATTGATTTGTATCTTAGCATGACCTATTCATTCTATATGCGACAACGCCGGCAAAAGTCCGGCCAAGAATATCAGTTCCGCTAGGTGCTTCGTCAATTCCACCGCAAACCACTGTTACCGGATAATCTGGTGGCTCATTGTATTGAGCCGCCAGTGAGTCTATTGACTCCAAACAATCCTTTAACACAGTAGAATTGTTCAAATGCCTGAAATAAATAAGAACATTTTTTTTTTTTTTTGCTGAGAATGGAGAGGCCATTTGGCTTGGAAACGACTCTGTGTCAATTTCTGACCATGATTTTCGAATAGTTTCGTAACAACTCTTGCTGACCTCCTGCAAATTAAAAAAAAGGACGTTTAATAATTTCTTTTAATCTTGAAAAAATTCTTAAAAAGTTTGATTTTTATAATATATTAATATACCTCAAAATCCTTAGTTATTTTTGAGTAATATCCATTTTGTTGAGTTATATTATCAAAATAAAGAATAGGGGCTGATGAGGCTAAAGCACCAATAGCAACGTGGGGATACTTGAGCCTAAACCATGAAGCCAGAACTGGAAATTTGAATTATAAGTAAATTTACAACAAACAAAACTCAAAAGTTGTAATTAATTAAAATAAATGAATGATAGTATTGATTAATTCATGATTTGCTTACTTCCTCCATATGATCCTCCAATCACAATAATGGGAGAATTCTGAGCTGAAAGCTTTTCCTTTATGTGCAATAGCACCTCTGCATAATCAGCTATAGCTTGAGCTGAGTTGAAATATCCTCTAATGCTCTCATTTCTCATGGCTTCTTCCATCGATCCGAATGGGATTGATTTTCCATAATACCGATGCTTTATGCTTTAAGAAAAGCAAGAATTAGGAGAATATTAGATTTTTGTTACATTTTTTTACACGATGAGTAAAGAAATTAACGGCAATAAATTAAATATATATTGAAAAACGAAAAGTAAGATCTTATTGAAATAATTGAATTATAATATAAATAAAATCGTCAAAAAACTGACTCTCAGAATTTAATCATTGGTGTTGACTCGGTGATTTAACATAGGCTATGCCTGAGGGGGTGGGGGTGCAATAAAAACACAAAGCAGCACAGTGCTGCTCACATATAACTTATTGGGCTTTTTTGGCAAATAGATAATATAGTGGGCTTTTTTGAGAGTCCAGTCTAATCATGAAGAAGTTAATTAGTATTTACGTGTACCTAAACCCTCAATTCAAAATACATTAACGTCGTTTTTAATGATCTAGTTATACGCTATTAATTTGAAATACACCTATCCTAATTTTGCTGCATTGTAATCTTAATCTTGTTTGTAGCTTTTGAATTATTCAAGTATAAGAGTTTTACCTGAATTTGATAGTTAATTTGTACACAACCCGACCCTAGCCATGAATGCGGGAGAGGATCCAATACTTGGCAAGGGGGCATGGTCGTCCGTGCTGGATCCGTCAGAGTCTTCGGGTCACTGTTGCAGAGAGAATGGAGAAGATGGGAAGAAGAAGAGCACTATTTCAGGTCAGGTGAGCCTTTTTTAGTTTTGGCCCATTTATTTTGGGCTGAGATAGTTGGGCCTTCTTTTAAAAAAAAAATTTAGGCCCAATGAAATGAAATAATATTCATTACACAATTGTCAAAAGGGAACATTACATATACCAGCTATTTATGAAACACTATTTCAATTCTACAGAATATACTTTCAAAATTCACAAATCCGGTTGCAACTAATTTAAAAATGTATAATATATTATATATAGTAGTTTCATTAATTTGGTATGATTTAATACAGTCCCTGAAATCATGGATCCATTATCATTTGAAAAATAAGATTCCCGTCAAAACAGATCTTCCTCATTCCTTATCTCTGAAACCGACCAAAATTCCATTAGCAATTCCATTGTTCTCTGAATTTCGAAATTACCTGGAGTTAGGAGGTCACCGCTACTTCAAGTTTAGAGGATCAAGTTTTCCGGGGTTATTGTTGATCGGAGGTCACAAATTTCTCAGCTGAGATCACTATCGGAGATGGCCGAAATCGTAATCCCGCTTTCGGAAAATTGTCGGTGGAGGCAGGTCACAAAATTACACGAAATCAGGACGCGATAATCTCTGTTCAACTGTAAGTGTTCCACTACTATTATCAATTTACGTTGCATTGATTTTGATGTCTGCCATTTTCCCACTTTCTCTTCGTTCATTTCCAATATTTGTGACCAATAAGTAGAATTGTGACCGAACTTTACGTTTCACGCCATATTTACGAATTGCGAACCAGTAAATTTTTGTGACTGAAATTTATCTATGTCAGTTTAATATGAAACTCTGGTCGTAGTGTGTATTTGTGACCAAATGTTCGTTTTTTTTATTGAGAATTAGAAATGTGGCCGAAATCCACCATTGTGACCATCATTTCGCGAAACAGTGGAAATGACGTGATAATTGGTGAGATGATGTGTAACATTATAACCTTAATCTCACTATGTTGTGACCTTATTGTGATTTTTACACTGACATTTCTTGTGCATAAATACAAAAATGGTTTTCGTGCATGTCTACTTGATGTATGGAGAATAGTCGTCGTTGGTGTTGCTCGATCGTAATTGCTGTTATGGGAAGTTTCTGGACACGGTAGTGACAGAATTCGGTTTGGATCTTACTAATGCGGTGGTCACAATGAAATATCAATTGAAGAATGATTTTCCTCCAGTCAGAATAAGAAGTGACGTCAACATTTTGTCGTACATTACCCTCAAAGGTATGGATCATGATCCTTCCAAATATCCCATAAATATTGAGGTCACATATTCAAAATTCGAACATCAGTGTCTCAGTTTTCCATCGGTCCAGTCAGTTTCGGATAATGTACAATCTGGAAAAGAGATATTTTCACTACATGAAATAGCAACAGATATATGTGAAGCAACAATGGAACCATTAGGTCACAATATTGAACATGAGGTCACAACTGTATCAAATCCTGATGCGAGAAATGTAGAAGATGGCCAGGTATTCAGGAATAAGGAGGTTTTGAAATTGAGCCTGTGTTTTTATGTCATACAAAACATATTTGAGTTCTTGGTTGTTCGATCAGACAAGGGAGAGTATCTAATCAAGTGTTCCCATGATGAGTGTAATTGGATATACAGATCTTCGAGGATGGGTAACACAGATCTGTTTAAGATTAGAAAGATTAATATTGGACACGCATGTGCTTCAAACATAGTATTAGGCTCTCACAGGCAGGTCACAACGTCCGTAGTTTCGTCCTTCATCAAGTATAAGTACACATCGTCACGTACTATATACACTCCGAATGAGATATGTAATGACATCTTACATACCTACGGAGTTTCTTTAAACTATGTTAAAGCTTGGAGATCCCGTGAGAAGACTTTGAAAATGATCAGGGGTGATCCTTAAGAGTCGTACCAACAGCTACTAAGCTACTTTCACATGCTTGAACAGACGAATCCGGGAACGACCAGATTATTCAATATATGTGACTTAATATTGAACCTAAATGTTTTATTTGTGACCTCACATGATGTACTTTTTCTGTGCAGGTTTCTTTTGCCAACCAGACAATATTTTTGATTTCAAACGAGGGCTCCACATTTGTTGTCAACATAGAAAAACGTATATGTACATGTAGGATGCTCCAAGTTGATCAGATACCGTGTCCATACACTTTAGCAGTAATAGCGACTACGAGGGAGATTTATACGAATATTGTTCGTACTTTTACACATGAGAGGCGTACATGAATGCATATAAGGAATCTGTATACCCAGTCGGTAATCGAAATGAATGGACTGTAACTAAAGAAATTGAAAGCATAGTCATATTACCACCCGACCAGAAGAGGAGTTCAGAGAGGCCAACAGAAAAGAGGAAAAGATCGTCTGGTGAGAGGAAGTAAACCTTGAAATGTGGAAGGTGCCAAGGATGTGGTCACAATCGGAGGCCTTGCACCAACCTGATTCCATTAAGTCAAGATTGTGACTCTAGAAAATGATAATGACCTACAAATAACTTTTTTTCATTCGATTTGTAATCATACATTGTTTCATTTGTGACTTGTATTAATTTAATTTTATCTCTGGTTACATGGCATGTGTGACATATGAATTCAGGTTGAATGATCTCAAAAAACTCAGACAAGTAAGATATGTGACCAGTAAAAGGTGTTTTGTGACGTGTGGCATGAGATGGTATAACATCATTTTGTGATGCTTGCATCTCGAGTGCATGGTATAAGTGATATATGTGATCAGAAGTATAAATATGTGACATGTGACCTGGGATAGTGAAATAACTTTTTGTGACCAGTGTATCTATGAATGCACTGCATATGTGACCTATGAATGCAGACAACACGGAAAAATACATGTCAATAGTATTTGTGACCTGGTAACTGTGACCTGTGACTTGTGAATTGAGATTTGTAAAAAAGTGACTGTGTCCTGTGTATTTCTGAGTGTGCGGTATGTATGACCTATGCATTTAGATAGCATTGCACGAAAACATTTCATAGTAATGGATTTTGAAACTTGTTGAAATATATGATAAAAAATCTGATAATAATGACCTGTTCGTATCATAACCAACAATTTTACATTGTATGCTGGTGAAATCTGAATCTAGCATGTAAAACAAAATAGACAAAATGTGAAATGTATATATGTTATATTGATAATAAATGACTAGAAATATCCATGAATTACAATGTTTCTGACATTCAAAAGCATAAAACATCCACTAGCAACTAAGACGAACATTGTACTATCACCATACATCGATGCTCTCTCCTTTCTGACATTCAAAAGCATAAAATATCCACTAGTAACAAATATGTGCATGACTGTGCACTGTGATTACAGTGAAAAATTGACTGTGCTTTGTTTTCTAAGTAGATAAATATGTGACATTGTGACTCGTGTATGCGAACTACTTGATCTTGTGACATGTATATAGGAATATGTGACCATGTAACATGTTCATTGCAAAATCGTGTTTAAATATTTACATCAGGGTGGGAGAAAATATCTTCATCCAATTTCATAGCCGACAGCTGCTTGTTTGACATCCAGTTCACAATGCGTGGGAAACCGTTCCTCATTCGATTTGTCACAGGTTCATTAAGTCTGGGAATTGACTCGTATATCCAAACTTGAAATGCAACCAAAAACCCCTTCAGTCTATAATGTGGATTCCTGTGACTTAAATCCTCCTTCAGAGATTTTATAGACATCTCAAACAACTCTTTACCTCAAGGGAACATTTCCAATAACTCAAAATTTTCTACTAGCGCAAAGAAGTAGTCGTCAGCCACCTTCTTATATAATGTGGAAAAGAGGTATGAAGTAATCAAATACAGAATCCCAAGCATCACAACATCATGATCATCAATATCTGACACGCTCAAGAATACGTCACTAACATCTTCATTGGTAACCAACTTCAATTCCCCAAAGTATGCCCCCTTGATCCTAGATGGAATATTTTCAATCTCCTTTCCTAATGTCATCACTATTATATCTAAGACATGTCACTAAACAAAATTCACACAATGAAAATCTCAAAAATCTATTCGCAACCTTGAACCATATCTCATTAGGATTCGGCTGCTTCACTTCCCCGATTAACAAGTAGTGTATTAGTTGGGGTTGCAGAAAACTTTCATTACATTCCATGAAGAAAGAGAAACATGTGTTCGACGTGATATCTCTTTGTTGCTCATTGAATTTAGACGTGAAATTCGACAGAATATTTTTCGAAAAATATTTGTGGTGATTTTCCCCGGAAATCATTGATCTTCAGGTATTATGTAGTTCCATTCCTGCATCGCAATATATAAATCATGAACACTCTGTGAAACCATGAGATAAAAGACAAAATTCCACATTTACACATTTAAGTAACAAATGGTTCAAATAACTGTGACCCGAATGTTACCGTTGTATTCAAACAGAAGAATGAGATCACAAATTGTTTCAGACATGTCACACTTGAAATTCCAACACCGTCATTACACCACAAATGAACTTACATTCTTCGATTTCGACGTACATTTTCTGGGCATCTCTTTGCGGCATTTCTTTTTCCCTTTCGGATTCAATGTAGCCGATTTTTTAGGGATTTCTGTACGATCTCCCTTTGACGGAATCGACATTCTCTTCTTTCCTTGTGCGTTACCGTGTGCGTCTCCAACTCCGGGTTGTGTCTTTCGGTCACAACTCCTTGTTTTCGCCATTGGTCTAATTCCTTTCACAATCCGGTGTCACTGAGTTCTTCTTTGCACTCCCTTCACTTGCATCGGCGTTTCCTTCACCACCGCCGTATTTTCACCTGCCAAATGGTATAGGGATTCTCTCAATAATCAATTAGGAATTTTATGTTTGAGGTACGGGGGAAAGATTATTAGAGACAACTTTACATATTTAAACCGCCATCTCTCTCCAATTGTACGTAAATGGCAGAAGTATTTGGTTTAATTAAAATTAAATCTAATTATAATATAAACCTGATTTATGAAATTATAAAATTGATTTTGTAAAAAATGAAAACAGCAAGTTAAAAACAGGCCAATGTGTAATTTTCTCTTGTCAAAATAGAAATACTTTTCAAAGTAATCGGACTGTGAGTAGAAAAAGAAGAATTATGCCTAATATTTACTTTAATCCGCATTTTATGCAAAATATATTGTTAAACTTTTATTTTATTTTCTTGTCTTCTTCATGATTTTCAAAGGGAGCACTTAAAGATTTTCATTAATCCAAACGAGTATTAAGATACGCAATTGGTCTATAAAAAACATTTATTTTAAAATTACTTTTTTACTTAAATAAACTTACTTGTAAGTAAAAAATTTAAGCTTAGTCTTATTTTCAATATTATTTAATTAAATATTAATAAACGATCTCGTTCTTATGATCGCTGATTGTCGACGGTCAATGATCAACGTCTGCCCGAGCTGAACTTTTGTATTGGGTCTGCTACTACTTGAATGCATGTCATAACTTAAACTTTGCATGCACGATCAACATGAATTTGGTTTGAGAGATGGGTGTAGCATATACAACACTAATGTCCTAGCCTCGATACCCCTAATCTTCAGCTTTAAAAGCTTAGACATCAACCCGTGTAAAAAAGGTACACGATAGATGTTTCAAACTCGACTCAAATGCTCAGTGCTTTACACGTTCATTTCATCTGCACCGAGTAAATATGTATATGTAACTTCCGCAAGTAAGACGAGGCAAGAAAGACCCTATAGGGGATTAATGCTCATTCATCGTCCATTGTCAAATGGCACTACACAATTTGACATTGTCAATGTTGCGAATTTATAAAGGCCCTTAATGATTCAACTAAAAATCTGGATTAAAACTCAAGTCAATGTCAATAATTAATTTTAATCATACATTTCGTGAGACCGATAACTTTTCAACCAAACATTCCATCAATTTTTATAAAAATTTGCTAAAAATCTTATTTTTATCTAAAGTAAATTGGGGCTTAGAAAAATAAAAGCTTTATGTGGACAATTAAATATTGACAATGGGAGTCTGAGAGAGGGTAAAAATGATACTCTTACGGTAATATAAGTAATGCTAGTCCCTAAAATTGTCTCAGTTGTCTCAAATTGATACAAAAAAGAAAGTTGAGAAGGAAAGTGATGTAGAACATATAGATGACTTAATTCAAAAATTAGATCAAAAAGGGAAAAAGGTAAGTGCAAATATGATGTTCGAGCTCTAGTTTGGGCCCTCATTTTGAAAAGTGAACGATGAGAGGGGTAGAACTCATTGCTTTACCTTTATATATGATGGGTTTTAGCCATCCTAGTTTGTTTAGAATTCGAAAATGCTTTTACCGTTTTAGTGCTATTTTTGTCATTTAGTTTATTTTGATTTTATTTGTAATTTTAGTTTGTTTAAACTAGGTTTTCATATAAACCCTTATAAATAATGGATTAATTCATCATTTTTTTATCATCTTACATTAATAAAATTTCGCGAGTTTATTTCTTCATAATTTGGTAGATTTCAAAAATTGTGTTATTAAGTTATTAATTTTAAGTCGAAGGAGCAACTTTAAATTGTATAATATTGATGAATGACATCATCTTTTAGAAAAAGAAATAAATTATAAAAGAAAACAACTCTAATAATTTTTGTTATTCAGATTAGTTTGTAACTAAGTCATCATCATCATGACATTATAAAGTTTTCTTGTAAGAAAAAAAAGAAAGCATCTCTATATATTTATTTTTTATTCAGATTAGTACATAACCAAGGCATCATCAGTAGGGCTCATAGAGTTTTATGGTAAGGAAGAACCTTATCGTCAAGATTGTGATATTTTGCACGATAATTTCTAAATTATTTGGATCAATCAAACACGGTACATTAATAAAAGATCAACTTTTTTTCAAATTCTTGATACAAGATTTTTTGATGTTCTTATCGTCAAGATTGTGATATTTTGCACGATAATTTCTAAATTATTTGGATCAATCAAACACGGTACATTAATAAAAGATCAACTTTTTTTCAAATTCTTGATACAAGATTTTTTGATGTTCTTATCGTCAAGATTGTGATATTTTGCACGATAATTTCTAAATTATTTGGATCAATCAAACACGGTACATTAATAAAAGATCAACTTTTTTTCAAATTCTTGATACAAGATTTTTTGATGTTCTTATCGTCAAGATTGTGATATTTTGCACGATAATTTCTAAATTATTTGGATCAATCAAACACGGTACATTAATAAAAGATCAACTTTTTTTCAAATTCTTGATACAAGATTTTTTGATGTTCTTATCGTCAAGATTGTGATATTTTGCACGATAATTTCTAAATTATTTGGATCAATCAAACACGGTACATTAATAAAAGATCAACTTTTTTTCAAATTCTTGATACAAGATTTTTTGATGTTCAAGCATGATACATCATTGTAATTATTTGGATCAACAAATTCAACTTCTGTTTTCCTTCCATAATCAATCATCCAGGGACCTCTTTGATCCAGTGAACGAATGTCTAATCAACGAAACACTGCAATTTTAAGAGAACCGTTCATGCACTAAGCCCCTATTTGACAACTATTATTTGGATTTTTTTAAGGATAAATCTATATGTACATAATCATTGTACATAATGGATTACATAAACTCATGTGGAAGAAATCTGACCGTGAATGTGAAGTGTGGAAAAGTCAAAAATTGTATACTGCCGATGGATGCGCGCCACATGTCCATTATGTAATGTATTATGTAAGTGATTATGTACTTATAGCATGATCCTTTTTTTTATACTCATTTTTAATAACATATTTACACAACAAAATATTCTTCACGTAAAACCCAAATTTCTTTTTTCTACTTTTTAGCTGCACATTCTCCTAAAAATCATTGTTTAACAACTATTTTCTCCGGATAATGGTTGTCAAACAATGACTAAATATGTTAATATTCAGTCAAACTCACAGCACGATGTTTTTGAGCATTGCCCACCACTTCAAAAAGGGAGAATCTCTTTATCCTACTGTTTTTTTGTTCAACGTTTTCAACTTTTATCATCTACTAGAAACTTGGCTTCTAAAACAAGAAGGACTTGAGTGAAAACAAGAAAATGGGTGGCAATTGAGTTAATCAACTGAGAAATGTCCAATCATTTCCCAAAACTGGGACAAATCTTACCCCCACTAACCAACCATTACCTTCTCAATTCCAACATCACTATCACACTATGGCTTCTAATAATTCTATAAGTTTGCATGAGGAAAAAGCGATGGTATTGGACCGTTTACTTATCTCTTATCTAACCACAAGCAAATAGCTAAAAGAACGATAGAGATGTAACGACTATTGAATGGTTATAACGCTCTATCTTTAGAGATAAAGAATGGTATATTCGATCATTTACCCATTTCTTCTGCAAATTTGTTGTTGAGGAAAAAAAAAAAAGAAATTATTTTTGACTTGATGGAAAAACAGTTTTTGACTTGGCCACTTACAATTGTCCTCCTGTATTTGTAGTGCAGTTCTATCTTGAATTAGGTAATTTTGAGCTTTAATTATAGAGAATTGTCTATCCTTAATATATATGGAGAGTAATTATTGCTAGAGAAGTGTTGCATGCACAAATTTTTTTTCACAAAAATGCAACAGACAACTCACACAAGGGTGGGACCCGTACATTTTTTTTTCCATTTTAAATACACAGTGATACCCACTATTGTCTCTATGTAGATTTTTTTCTGTACAAATTGATTTCTCCTTATTGCTATGTAGTGTGATAGTTTAAACATATCAGCAGGTATTAACTGCTCTTTCTTTGTCCTTTGAATTGGAAAATCGATGAATTTAGCATTAATTATTAAGGAGAAGATGCGCAGTTGGTACATAAATCCCCTATCATTCATCCTTAATTTCCACAAGATAATTTTCTTGTTCAAGCAGGAACCACATTTTCTTTTGCTGATAATGAACAAGTTCCTGTGCTTAAAAGTTTTAGTTAAAAAAAAGTAACTTATGTTTGAAAAATGAGTAACATGAAATTAATTTTTCCTAAATTTTAAAATTAACACGGACCTAATTAAATATGAAAGAAATGTATTAAATGAGAAGTGATACTTCATATTTATGCTAAATTATTAGATGAAATATCTAATAGAAGCGTTCTCTACGAAAGAACTGAATTTGTTGAGAAAAAATAGTAAACCCATTTTCACATTCACACAACAAAATATTTTTTACGTAAATCCAAGATTTTCTCTATTTTTTAAATTACATATTCTCCAAAAAAGCATTATTCAAAATATCACTTTCCTCAAATTTTTCTTTATAATGGCTATCAAACATGGATAATAATTTATAAGAAAGAGAGTTTGGAAAAGATGGCATTTGGTGGGACGTCCAAAACGCTATCTAAAATCAAAATTGGTGTCTTTTCATGTGAGTATCAACCATTCAATAACACCATTAAGCTCACTACCAAAAAAAAATATAATATTTCAAACATGCGTTGCTCAAAGAATGTATGTATACATATAGTAAATTATATAATTTTAAAATAAAATAAGTAAAGATTTGAAGTTTTTAAATTATTAGATTTTTACAACGTTAGTTGACTTTCGAACCAAAATTAATACTAACCGTTTATTTATCACCAATAAACAAATCACCAATTAACATTCAAAGAAGTTCAGTAAAAATATCTCTTCCACTATCAGATGAGTCAAAATCAATTCGAGAATGATAAGAAACCAATGAATTGTCTTTTCCAATTGATAAGACAAAGACCAACGATTTTTGTTTCGTTGATTACTTGGAAAATCCTTCATTGACCATTTCAACAACAATTTTCTTCTACGATATTCATTTATGTTGTCAATTGTAATATTGAGTCATGGCGTGACAAACATATATTTCATCTTTACAATTTATCGATTATATAAAAATACTAAGAGTGTGTTTGATTGACATGAAAAATATCACATAGAAAAAAAAACATTTTCCTTGTTTTAAGGAAAACAAACACCTGCTCTCTCTAAAGAAAATATTTTCCTTAAAAACAAGGAAAGTTAGGTGTATTTTTGAAAGTTGAAAAATATTTTTAATAGAAAAAAATAGCAATCAAATACTTTAAAATATGAATTTGGGTGAAAAATTGATATTTTTCATGGAAAATAAATGCAATCAAACACACCCTGATGGTGGATTAAATGCATCAATAACCACTACATTTTCCACAATGTTCACCATTGGCCACTAGTCTTTAAAAACTAAATTGTGGAAGTTATGTTGAATTAGGTAACTTTGATAAAGTTTTAATCATGGGTTGCATTTATTATTAACTTATTTTTTTTTTTTTGCTACATATATTATTAATTACTCTTATCATTTTTAGGACATCTTCTCTAAGTAAAAAGGAAGTTAACCTATATCTAAATTGTTTGGAAATCAATCAATCAAACACACTACGTAATAAAACTCCATTTTCTAACTTTTGATAATAAAAATACGGTCGATTTCATTTCACTCAAATTTTCGTCAACTAGTTTTTGATGGGCGCATGACATATATATAGTTGATCTTTCTCTTTTATTTTATATTTTTCAAGGCCAAAAGATCAGCGTAATACTTAGCCATCCATCCATCAATGATTCGAACCTCTTTTTTCCTTTGCTCGACTAACCAGCTAGGATCACTTTTTTGGGGTTGAAGTATATCCAAACAATGAGACCCTGCGAAATTAAGAGAATTTCTTCAAGCACTTAGTGTGTGTACATAAGCCATATATAAAGAGAGACACATACATAAAATTACTTCAAGTCTTGATATAACATCATAGCTCAAAACGCTCTAATGAACGATGTTGATATGCCTAAAGCTCAAATAAATGATCAAATTTAGAAGTGGTGTTTTCAAATAGATTAAAAATGGTAGAAACATATGAAGGAATTGTCTTTTACTAGGTAACATTAATGCATGCATTGAAATTGTCTATAATAAAGAACATACCATTAACAGTAGAGATAGCAGTGACACTTTTCGATATGTCCTCAAGAACCCTATGATTTTGACCAAACAAAAACAAATTAATTAAATCAAATTATGCTATTCATATTTAAAACAATGTATTAAGGATAAAAATAAATAGATTTCGCTTATTACCCTCCAGTACTGTATGGATCTCTTAAACCATTGGAGAAAATTATATTGCTCCCGAATTGTCGTAAAATCAGTTTAATATCCTGAAATTTGGGAACAAATAATTAAATTATTTAACAAGAAAATTTATCATAACTCTGAAGCCGGTAAAAATGATTAATTATAAATAAATCATTAAAAGTTGGAAAGGATTAGAACGACATACATGGCCTCCAAAATAAGTTGTAACCCAATGTGGTCGAGGTGGGACACCATATAAGTTCTTGCAGTTTGCGATGAATTCGTGCAAGTCGAAAGGTGAAGATGGAAACATTGTATCATTTATTCCTCTTCCAATGGGCATCACAATCTCACTACAAGTCTAAAGTAGAAAAAAGGGCCAAAATTTCAAATAAATGAATATTACATGGTTAGTTAAGCACAAATTTCTTTACGTTAGGTCAAATACGTTGCATCCAATCTAAAAGTCATATTCAATAACGAATTTTCCGAGGGAGTGTGATACAATGCGTCACTTATCCACTGTAGAAAGAAATAGTTGGACATAAATTAGTAGTATATTTATATACTAGATAGCAAATATGACATTAGATCTTACATTATAGAATCCCCTGAAACTATATATATATATATACACACACACACACACACTGTGAGGTTGAATGGGAACCAAGCATTACGCTTGAACAGTTGAGCGGTTGCCAATCAGCAATTTTCGTAAGAAAAATGACTACTCCATATAGACTAAATATTAATAGGGCTGTCTTCGACTAAGATTTTGATAGATTTTAAAATATTATAAGAATTTCATAAATTTGAATAGATTTCCAATAATTTCATAAGAATCTCATCAAGTATGGTGAAATTTTAAAAGATTTGATTATATGTACTTTTAAACTTGAAATCCTTCCAAATCTTTTTAAGTTATTATATTAATAATTTTTTTATAAATCCATTAGTTATTGAGGATACCTAAATTTTAAAAGATTTCATTAAATTTCATTAAAATCCAAATTGTGAACACCTAAATTTTAATGAATTTCATTAAAATCCATTAAAATATCAATTAAAACCTCCTAAGTATGGTTTATTAAGCCTTAACAAAAAATAATATATTAGTGTTTGAGTTATTGTAGGTAAATTAACGTACTTGCCATCTCCATCCCACACTTGTTTCACTTGGATAGATGTATTCATTTGTATCATAGCATGGCCTATTACTTTTATATGCGACTACGCCGGCAAAAATCCGGCCAAGAATATCAGTTCCTTTGGGTGCTCCATCAATTCCACTGCAAACCACTGTTACTGGATAATCTGGTGGCGCATTATATTGTGCTGCCACTGAGTACATTGAGTCCAAATAATCCTTTAACTCAGTAGAACTGTTTAAATGCCTGAAAATAAATAAGGTTGACAAATTATTAGCTAGTATTAACTTTGGTATTTGGCTTTGAATAATTTTTTTTTTTTTTTTTGGAATAAAATTATACCAGTTATTATTTTTCAATTCACCCTTAATTAATGGTTCAAACAAGATGATTAATTTCATGTTTTGACCACTTGGAAGAGAAATTAAAAGGTTTAACACTAAAAGAAAAAAAGAAAAAGAAAAAGAACCCTAATTCTCATTAATCTTGAGTAGTGAAATTAGAAAGAACAAAGAGAAATAAAAAAAATTAAAAAGATACCCGCAAGTCTTGAATTTTTTACTGAGAATGGAGAGGCCAGTTGGCTTGGAAGCGACTTCGTCAATTTCTGACCATGATTTTCGAATAGTTTTGTAACAACTCTTGCTGACCTCCTGCCAAAAAAATAAAAATAAAATAAAATAAAATAAAATTGAAAAAGACGCTTTATAATTTCTTTTAGTCTTGAAAAAATTTCTAAATAAATGGATTTTTTTTATGTATTAATACCTCGAAATCCTCAGTTACTTTTGAGTAATACCCATTTTGTGGAGTTATATTATCAAAGTAAAGAATAGGGGCTGATGAGGCTAAAGCACCAAGAGCAACGTGTGGATATTTGAGCCTAAACCATGAAGCCAGCACTGAAAATAATAATATAATTTGAATTATAAGTAAATTTACAACAAATTTAAAAAAACTCAAAAGTTGTAATTAATTAAATAAATGGATGGTATTATTGATTAATTCATGATATGCTTACTTCCTCCATATGATCCTCCAATCACAATAATGGGAGAATTCTGAGCTGAAAGCTTTTCCTTTATGTGCAATAGCACCTCTGCATAATCAGCTATAGCTTGAGCTGAGTTGAAATATCCTCTAATTCTCTCATTTCTCATGGCTTTTTCCATTGATCCGAATGGGATTGATTTTCCATAATACCGATGCTTCAAAAAATCAAAATAAGTTAGAATAATATTCATTTTATTGTCGAAAACAACATAACAAACACTAGACATATCATGCATATAGTAGTGTCCTGTAATCTTGCTCGAAAAATTTTAGCTTCTTTTTCTTCCTTATTTTTGATTAATGGCGACATTAATGTATTAAAAGAGGTTGAAATCTTGTTCAAAATACTTAATGGCACAACATACCGAACATTTCCCACACATATTACCTCTATATATACTTGAAGAGCCTTGAAATGAGGGGCATTTGCAGTTAGATACCCAATAATTTGTAGATCTTCATCCAACGGTGCTTCTGCACCAAAATATGCGAAGATTGGAAAGCTTGAATTCCCTCCACCCCAGTATTTGAAATTGATTACATATCTTTGTTTGAAGGTGGCATAACTTTGGGGTCCATAGTTGAAGTGATCAAGAACTTGCGTGTAAAAATATGTTTTGAAATCCTTCGAAAGTAAAGAAGAAGATAAATTACTATCAGGGTTTCTTAAGATTGTCCTTATATGTGGAGTGAGCCTTGGAATTTTATATGGGACTGCAGATACATATTTTAAGAAGATCAATGGAAGAAGAAGAAGCAAAAGAGGGTACGCTTGAAAGAAAAGTTTACAAGATTTTGATGGAGTTCTTCTCCTATCTTCCATCTTGATCCTTTGAGTTTGTTCCAGTATTCTGCAGGTGTGTATATATATAGAGATGCTAAAAAACTTATAGCCTTAAATCTAGCAGTGATGATTAGGTAAGAGCTTTGTGTTGGGAACCTACTTAGTCATGCGCAGCGGAAATAAATTAAATTTCGATTCCCAAACAAGGATCCACATTGTGTTTAGATAGAAACTGTGTTTAGAAATAATACATTAGATGAATTCCGCAAACTCTTTTGCTGATTCACGAACTCCAATGATCACGATCTGCAATCCAAGTTGTCCAATTGTCCAGCTTCCAATGGTGATCCACATAGAGAATAAGAATGACGGCTAGGGTTTTCTTTTCTCGTGCTAGCAAGAATAATGAATAATTCTCTACTATTTTTCCAAATCCTAACAGCATATTAATACAAGTCCAAACGGGCTTGGCCCATCTCTTAACTTAACCCGGTCCAACATTTAATTAATTAAATTAATTAAATTTGGTCCATGAATTAATTAATCCAATTAATTAATTAGGGCCTATTAATAAGCAACTCAATTAATTAATTATCTAACACTTGTCAATTAATTAATTGCTAAATCTCATTTTTCTGGTTCTCTTTTGTGTGTGATCCATTAGGTTCCCGATCACGATACCAACGACGTGAATTATTATTTTGATCTAATCAAAATTGATAAATTAAAATAACCCTTTTAATTTATCATCAATTCACATTCGTCGTCCCAAATTGACATCTAGCAATGTGTCAGGGCAATACATGTGACGAAAAATGTCGCGTGGCATGACAAAATCAAACTTCTTCGTTTACCGTGAAACTATAATCCATTCGTCAATATGATCCGATCAATTACGAGATATGGACGTGTGTCAATCTCAATTATCGATCATATCTTTTATCCTACTGTTAAGTCAATGAAAGTTGAAAACTCTTTTCAACTTATGAGTTCACCTTGGCCAAGTATTTTATTATCAACTTAACTGGATAAAATGTAGATCATAATCTCTTACTATCTAAGAGTGACGAATCTTCTATATATCATTCACAACCTTCATATGATTCTTGACATACCGAACGATGTCGTATTAGCGACCCTTGACAGAGCAACATCCGACATCACCAAAGCATGATTGTCCTCACATAAGGCACTATGATGACCTCAAGTCAAATGACCAATTCCACTACCGAACGTTAGAGATTAACCACTGACACTCAGATAGTTTTCCATGTGAAATCTCTCAGCGGGTCTCCACACTACAACAAAACCGTGATTTCGCGACAAAAAAATTGATGTCGCAAAAATTGAGATTTTGTTGCAAAAGTAATTTAGCGACGACGATATGTTTGTTGCGGGCATTGTCGCATTATATGAGTCACGGAATATATTCTGCGACAATTTTCGATCATTCATCACAGTAACAAAATCGTGACACTATTTATTTGACGCAGAAAATACAAAATGGCAACAAAATATCTGTAGCCATAATGTCGTCGCAATGAATATGTGTCGCGAAAAATTTAAAGGACGACAAGTTAGTTTGTCCCAACGAATATTCCAATAAAGTTTTTGCGAGAAATATATTTGTTGCGAATGTTGAGTCATCGAATGTATTTTGTGACAACTTTCAATCATTCATCGTGTTAACAAAATTGCAACACTATTTATTTGCCATATAAAATATGAAATAGCAACACTATTTATTTGACGCAAAGATTATAATGTACAAACTAACATACATTGAAATTGAAAATATATCCATTCAATTCCTTAATTTTAGAGTTTGAAACAAAATATAAAAAACGTTACAGAAATATTTATTCACACTAGTGAAGGCCCTATCTTCTACAAACAAAAAGAAATAAGGTACATCAATCGTAACTTCCATAAAAATGATCAAAGAGCCCACTCTCATCTGCTGTAGAACCACCACCACAAGCATGTGAAGTACTAGATGAGCTTTTCGTAATCTGCACATCAAGCACAACCACCGAGAAACAAGATCAAAAACATCCTCAGCAATTCTAAGTTATGTACTAAACCATGAATAGTCGCATTTTCCTTGAGCTTAACTAGCATCTAATCCTTATTAGCTATAAATGAAGCAAATGATATTGATTACATGGGTTATCAATTTACTTCATTTGTTATTTACAACTATGGATTGGATAACCATCGAAGCAGAGCAACTTTCATTACTAAATATTAGAATCGAGGAAGATGCTATAACATATCGAGATTGAGAATAAGAACTAGATATTAAGCAACTGGTTGCTACCCACAAACAAATCAAAAATAAATGAAAAATAAACAATGACAGGAAAAATCCCACAGTAAGAATGAAAACATATTTTCCCTTTTCTTCCGCCTCGACAAGGTTAAATACAAAGTACTTTATCATGTTATATACAATACCCATAAAAGCAAAGTACTTTATCATCTTATATGATTACAATACCCATACAAGATTTAATTTGAAGATTACAAGATAGCGGGCAAACATCACATAATGCTTGAAAAACAAATCTACCACTAGTACTGAAAACAATGAGACCATGTGATCAACAATTCTAGATTCATTCCAAGAATTTAATATGTTAATGATAGACACACACACACACACACACATGTATATCAAGAATGTCACAGAAATGGCACACAATTACTATAACTTCAAATTTTACATATGGTATGACATAATTAGAGATGTACAAGAAACATGTTTTCACATTTGAATAACCTAGTTCAAAGATTTATAAAACACTATTGGTGATATCAAAAATAATACCCGATTTAAAAAAAAATACCCAAACTTCACCAATTTCAATTCAACAATACCCAAACTTCACCAATTTCAACTCAACAATACCCAAATTTCAGCCATATCTACTCAGCATTCTGACCATCCTGGTTCAATTTCATAATAGACAACCAGTGAATCTCTACCGCACACAGCACTGAGCACACAACAATACCTAAAATGTAGTATTAAAAAAAAAGAACAAAAAAGCCTAAAGATAAAGCTGAAAATTAGGACCAGACCACGTGCAATTTTATCTAAGAATTTAAGAACAAATACAATATTATCTCAAGCTACTTATCACCAATAATCCAATTGCTAAATCCTAAAGAAATTAAGAAAATACCTAATCCATTCTGACCATCCGGGCGGTGAGAAGTCACTGCAGAGTACAGAGGCGGTGAGAAGTACTGAGAAAAAAGAAAAGAAAAGAACAGAAAATTAGTAAAATCTTCTACCTTCTGTGAAGTGGAGGCTGTTAGGCTGCGACAGTTGTGGCTTGCGATTTGCGAAGGCCGAAGACTAAAGAGGAGGATGTCGTGCGAAGCAAGGGTGGACGCAGACTTCTTAAACGGGGGGGACACAATGAAACTTTCAAAAAGTGACGAAAAAATTAAAGTAAAAGATATTTTGCTCATCAGAAGAAAACATAGATTTAAGTTTAAAGTACTTCTCCATAACTGAAACGAATAAAAAATCAATCACATTAGAACTCCCTAAATCAGTGTTATCATCTCATAAAGTCATACCAGCCAAATTTCATCAATGTTAATTATCAATTTACAATCTTCCTAAATCCTAATTCAAAAACACAGGCTGGTGTCTAATTCAAGTGTTTATCGACATGTCACCAAAATCCCTAAATCAAATCTCATCAAAACCCCTAAATCCCTATAAGCCCTAATTATCAATCCCTAACTATCAATCCCTATATGCAGTTCAACACATTAGATCTTAACAATCAATAATATAACACCATTAATTTCATTTTCAGATAAGAAATCGTGGAACAGTCAACACACGAACACAAAATCAAAAAAATCCCATTACCAAATTAACGGTATAAGGTAAATAACTGACCTCAACGAGTTGTACTTGGAGGTGGTTCAGTAGGAGGAAACTGGATTCTAGAGTTGGGCTGCATCGCTGCAGCGGCTGCTTGGGCAGTTCTCGAAATTGGGCCGCACCTCGCGGAGTGAATGTGTGTCAGTGTGTGTGGGGTGTTGTGGCCCTTGTGGGAGTCTCGGTCTTGGACCGGACGGGAGAAGACGGGACTAATCAAGGGCGGCTACTGACTGGTGAGGTGTGAGAAAGGCCGAGAGGGACGGCATCAAGTGGAGGAGGGAGTGGAGTTGAGAAGGGAGTCGAGATGAAGAGTGGAGGAGGGAGTGGTCGAGTGGAGAAGGGAGAGTCGAGAAACGGGGATGGAGAAATTAGGGATTGAGGTTGGATTTGAATTTTTTTTTCCCTTTATATGTTTAAAAATAAAATCAAAAATTAAAGCTTGATAAGTAAATTAAATAATATTTAAGACATTACTAATAGAATATATCTTGTCTATACATTTTATTTATTATATATAATTTTTTGTTAAAATTACCAATGGATTTTTTCATAGAAAAATGTTTAATAGATATTTAAAATTTTTCAAAAATTTCGACGAATTTTATTCATTGATAACTATTTAATATTTTTTTGAATTTTACTTTTTATTCATTGATAACTATTTAATATTTTTTTAAATTTTACCAACAAAATTTTTCCAATGGTAATTATTTTATAATTTTATATAGACCCCAACGAAATCATCATTGAAAACGTGCGTTGATAGTTTTTGCAGCTTGAAACATACTGTAAGCATTTTAAAAAATCTACTGCAACATTTTTTGCCCGTTGCAAAAAATAGTTTTTTCTTGTAGCGAATTGTTCCTCGGAATAGAGAATTTTTGGCGACATATATTCTTATCGCAAAAAGTAGACCCTATTGCATCACAAACACTTTGTTGCAAAAAATAAAAGTTTGTCGCCATAAGTTTCCCACCAAAAATATTTTGGCGCTTTACTTCCCTCATATTTTTGGTGACATTCTTCATTATTTGTCGCGAATTCTTACATTTCACGACAACTTTTTATGTCGTCTTATATTTTTTTGTACTTATTTTTTTCATCACAATTTTCGCAACAAACTTTAAAAATGTGTCGCGTTAAATCACTTATTGCAACAACTTTTCGTATGTCGCGAAAAAATTTGTCGCGAAATCACAATTTTGTTGTAGTGCCAATGTTTTGTTCTATTACAAAACATTCACGTGGTCATTCAAGTGTCACCACACTCTAACTTGTGAGATCAACTACTTACTTCATAAGTAAGAAATGTCACACGTGATGGTCTATCCGTAATAACGATATCCGTATCTCGTTATTACATACGACCACAGACGATTTAAGATTCAGTCATACGTAATTTGTATCTCACAATCACAACTGCTTGTGATTAACAAATCACCAAAACTTGAATCTACAGATTCGATTATTTAATTAATTAGAATGTTAATTCAATAAATAATAGAACTTATATAAATATGTATCGATTATATATACATAAAAAGTACTTATGTCCAAAGTTGATTGGACCTAGGGCATAACACTTACACTTTGTTCTCGTATGTTTAAGTAAAGATGTAATGAAAATAAAATTTATGTGGTTTGACACATTCCCTAATTGCAAAGGAGACAGAATCAATTATTTTCAAATTTCAAAATATTTTCTCCCTACTTTTTCCCAAATTCTTCCTTAATATGAAATTATGAACGATTAAATGTAGGAATTCATCCTTTATGAATGGAAATTTTCTTTCTTTTCTTGGTCTTTTACATTTTCAATTCAATTCTTTCATTTCTCTTTTGTTTTATAGATTTTCTTTTCTTAACTCTTTGCAACAAAATTTTCCTTCAGATTTTTCTTTTCTTTTTTATTTATTAGAGCATATTTAGTCGTGCTTAAAAGTTACCTTTTGTTTTATTATTAAAAGAAGCAACTTTAAAAATTTTGTTAATCAAATGAAGAGCTTGTTTGGTGCACATTTTGGGAGTAAGAATACATTTTAACTGCTGATGTGACGAGGAATATGTGGTTGAAAATGAAGGAAAAATTATTGATGTGGTGAAAAATATTATTTTATTGAAAAATGTGATTCAAAATAAGTAGAAGAATGAGAATGAAAAAATAATGTACTCAAACAGAGGCTAAATTGTTAAAAAGTAATAATTAATACATATAGTCCACTTTAGACTTTATATGTCTCCTATGGTTGTATAATGAAAAATTGATTATTCAATTTTGCCTACCATCATCTTACATTAGCATGGACATGATAGTATGAACTCTTTTCAAATATCCTATATGTTGGGAAATTTACACCAATTCCCTTTATTTCAATTAACCCGCAAGACATTTTGTTGTTCAGAAGATTATTGGCAAACAAAAAAATAAAGATATAACGCACAAATTTAACGGACCGTCAAAACTTTTCACTATATGAAAATTGTTACAACCATATAGATTTTCACTCACCAAACTATTTCAGATTAAACAAAGAAAAACAAACTGGCTCCACCAACCAATTGAATATATTATATATTCAGCCAATTCAGCTGTCACTTTATGTTGCTGCCTTGGTTTCCTGTGAGTTTCAAACCTTGCAGTCCTTTTTCTTCTTTGCCGACACGTGTGTGATATATAATGTATATAACTCAATTGCAGCCACATTTTCTTTGTTTTTCTTCTTAGGCCACGTCCATAAATAATGGAATAGTTCCATTATTTATAGGACCAAATAAACATGTAGAAGAGTTTAATTAAACCTCAAATAATGACTCCAAAATCGATTATAAATTGGAGACCAAATTCTAACAGGATTCTACACTCAATTTCAATTAGAAGTCTTCTATTTAATAAACATCTTTTATTATTCGCAATAGAAGTCTATTAACTTTTGATTTTTGAGGCAATTACCTAATAATCTCCACCTTGCCGAAAACGAGTCAAGATCTTGTCATCTCTTCTACAATTTTGAATCATAATACTTTGGAAAACCAGGTAAGCTTTTGACACACTTTAACGATCTCATACTCCACCATATGAGTATAACCACTCAGAATAACCTCCGAGCATTTCATTGGCTACATGTCGAAACAACCATGCTGATAGTTATGGTGCAACTCTCCCACTGACTTTCCCAGCTCATCAGCCATCGACACTACAACACCACCACTTACCTACACACCTTGCATCAAATGTCAGTCAATGCTATGTGCAGATATGCTGATCCGCGCCAGTAAGAACACATCATCTATCATGGCAACTAGCGACATGCCACGATGACGTTCCCATCTAACTTTACAGCACATCAAGTGCGTCATCCTCCTCCAGGAGAGACGCATTGTCCGATCTCAAGCAGTTAGCCGACCCTGCTCTACCTTTTGGACAATTCCTCTTCATATGACCAGTCTGACTGCAGTTCCAACAAGTTACTTTCTTCGTCATGGAGTTGCCTGTCTTCCCCCTTTCAGTCACAAGCGCCGCATTGTCAGAAGGAATATTCTGACCACCTAATCTCCTTTCTTCTGAGATTAATTTGCTTGTCATTTATGTGAAACTCACAGTTTCCTTCCCATACATCAAGATTAGCTTGATGTGTTCATAAGTAGACGGAAGAGACTAGATGAGACGTAATGTCTTATTCTCATCATCTATCTTCACTCCAATAGCCTCCAGTTCTGAAACAATCCCATTGAGAGCACTCAGATGGTCTGAGATTTTCGTACCTATCTCCATGCACAATAAATGAAATTACTCCTTCAGGTACAACTGATTTGAGAGGCTCTTCGTTTGATATAGTTCTTCTAACTTTTCCTACAGTTCCTTTGCAACAGATATTCCATGAATATTTGCAAGAACATTTTTAACCAGACAGAGACGTATCGTGCTTGCAGCCTTCAAATCCAATTCCTCTCATTTATCATCGCTCATACTAGGTTCAGCTTCCTTGTCATAACTCTGGGTTGGTTTTCCTTTCAAAGCCTTGTACAGTCCAGCTTGAATCAATAAATCCCTGATCTGTACTTGCCATACGCCAAAATTGATTCTCCAGTCAAATTTCTCAACGTCATATTTCAACGACATAGTTTCTGTTACTCCAACACTCTGAACCACCTGATGCTCTGATACCACTTGTTGGGAAATTTACACCAATTTTCTTTATTACAATTAACCTGCAGGACCTTTTATTGTTCAAAAAATTATTGGCAAACAAAAAAATAAAGATATAATGCACAAATTTAACGGACCGTCAAAACTTTTCACTATATGAAAATTGTTACAACCATATAGATTTTCACTCACCAAACTATTCCAGATTAAATAAAGAAAAACAAACTGACTCTACCAACCAATTGAAGCCGTCACTTTATGTTGCTGCCTTGGTTTCCTGTGAGTTTCAAACCTTGCAGTCCTTTTTCTTCTTTGCCGGCACGTGTGTGATATATAATGTATATAACTCAATTGCAGCCACCTTTTCTTTGTTTTTCTTCTCAGGCCACGTCCATAAATAATGGAATAGTTCCATTATTTATAGGACCAAATAAACATGTATAAGAGTTTAATTAAATCTCAAATAATGACTCCAAAATCGACTATAAATTGGAGACCAAATTCTAACAGGATTCTACACTCAATTTCAATTAGAAGTCTTCTATATAATAAACATCTTTTATTATTTGCAATAGAAGTCTTCCAACTTTTAACTTTTGAGGCAATTACCTAACACTATAAACTTTTAGTTACAATCTAAAAGTCACAAAATATACACTCCTAAATATTCCTCTACAAATTACAAATCTTACTCGTTCGATTGCATCAAAATGTCCCATAGGGAATTTTCCACTCTTCTTTTGATAGGCTCAAATTGAGATTCTCATGGTTCATTTTTCAAGACTTTTGAGTTAACATCGTGATAAACTTTGACCGCAACAATTAGGGCTCACAGGAAAATAGCGAAACCGCAAATCGAACCGAAGTCGTTGATTTGGGTCCACGTGAACCCGCGATTTTATTTATCTCAAATCGAACCAAACCGTTTCAAAATGGTTTGGTTTAGATTTCAAATTTTAAAAACCGCAAAAAATCAAACCGAATCGCACTTTTTTTAATTTAAAAAATAGTATTATTAAATTATAAATTTTATTAAAGTATAGTTTTTAGGATTTAAAATATACTTTCTTGGAGGGTACAAATTTAATTAACACAACTCATGCGTAACAAGCAAGTTAGTAAGTTATTGTCATTAGTATTTTGTTGAGCCTTCATTAAAAAAATAAAATTTTAGGCCCGTAATTACAAAATAAATTGAAAGTGAAATTGTGAGTTATTTGTGTGATCGTTGTGAAGATTTGACCGATCTCAAGTTTAACATATTAGTTTGGTGGAAATTGAATGCGCACAAATACAAAATTGTTTCTAAGATTGCCAAAGATGTATTTGCAATTCAAATTTCTACGATCACTTCAGAGTTGACATTTTTCATAAGTGATTGAATTCTTGACTCTTTTAGGAGTTCATTGAGTGGAAAAATGGTTGATGCCTTAATATGCACAAAGAATTGGTTGCATAGCAGCAATGAACTTATAATGTTTCGTCAATATTTGGATGAAGTAGAAGTATTTGATGATTTTGAGAAAATCGTGAAATGTGACATTTATTTTCTATTATTAATTTTGATATTTTATGCATATTATTTCTTAGTTGATTGTTAATATCATTAATAAGGATTAATAAATATTTTGATATTTGCATATCATATAAATCATGTGTTACAATAAAGAATATTGATCTATTTTTTTATCAAATGAGAGGTTAGTACTCTTGTACTTATTTTTGATATTATTGCTTGTAAAATTCGAAGTGTTTGTTGCTAGATGCTAATTTGATACTATTTTTTTTTTTGCCTTTTTGTTTATATATCGGATTTTAAACAAATATGAATGTAATTTAACATTATTAATTCCTGTTTAAATGTATGTGTTAACTTGTTCTAAACATATAACTATAATGTCGATAGGTAAATTGTGGATTAAAACCGAACCAAACAGTAAATAATGGTTAGGTGAAGCTCACATATAGATATGAGTATAATTCAAAAGGAAAATCCTCTAAACCCTATACTCAATACATTAAGTTATTGTGAACATTGCGTGAGTTATGTAAACAATTTCTTCTTTTCTATTTCCCTCTCTTTGTTGTCTTTCTTTTTTGTCCTAATACCTATTAAAAAAAAAATGTTTTTGAGCAATGGCAACCACTTCTAAAAGGGAGAATCTATTTGTCCTACTATTTTTTGTTCAAAGTTCTCACCTTTTATCATCTACTATATAGTGGATTTCTCAAAACACAGAAGACATGAGTGTGAACAAGAAATTGGGTGGGAATTGAGTTAGTCAACCAAGAAATGACCAATCATTTTCCTAAATTTGGGACGATCTTACCCTCACTATACTCAACCATTACGGCCAATTCCAGCATCACAAATGGGTTCTAATAATTCTAAACGTTTGCACGAGGAAAAAGTAGTGTGTATTGGACCATTCACATAGAAAGGTATTTTGAATTGGGTGATTCCAAAAAAAAAAAAAAAGGCCAGTATTATTCACGACTAAGTGAATGATAGAGAAGTAATGAAAATTGAACCGGTTAGAACATTTTATTTATGGAGATAAAGAATAGCGTGAAGTTTAAGTTTTTACTTTTTTTTTTCCCCTCAAATTCTCTAGTCAAGGCAACTTTAAAACACGTCCTCAACACGATAGTTCTGTACTAAGGAAATATGGAATTCTATCAAGGGACGTCTATACTAAACGAACATCTTTAAACTTCATATGTCATCATTCAATACAAAAAGAAAAAGTGAAAATTATGGCACGAACGGATTCCAATTAATAGTGTAATTCAAGCGAGGATGAGAGTACAATTAGCCTCTAAATGTTGATTGCAATACTGCCATGGAAACCCTCCAACACCGCTTTATCTCTAAGGATGACAAAAAAATAGATTGGTACCAATTTGCATTAATTAATAATTACTAGCCAAATCACTTATTTTGCACCATAGAACCCATCATATATATATATTTGCACCATCCCTTCTTCTTTTCTAAGTAAATTGAATATAACAAATATTCAATCAAAACATAAATAAAAGAATTTATTTCACATTTTTACACTAAAAATGGAAATTTTTTTAATTGAATTTTAGACTGCAAATTTTAAATGGAAGCATTACAATTTCTGTACTTTTTTTTTTTAATAGAAGGATGCTGAGAGACTAATATGGAAATATGTATTATTTTTGCAATCCATTCATCAATAATTTCAACCTCTTTCTTTCTTTGCTCGATCAACCATCTAGGATTGCCTTGGTGAATCTATGTCCAAACAATGAAACCCTGCAAACATTGTTGGTTTTATCATATCAAACTTGAAAGAACTAAGCCCCTATTTGGTTCGGTTAAAAATTAGAGTTTCGAGTATATTTTGATAAAAAATGATGAAATATATGGTTAAAAAGTTGTGGATCTCATAAAACGTGTTATTATAAATGAATTGAAAGGAAAAAAAATGAATTTTTTAAAATGAGACCAAATAGAAACTAAGCCCTTGTTTGGTGGGAAATAAAATCATATTTTTAACAGATTTTGATAAAAGTTGATAAATTGTGGATTCCATAACATATATGATTAAAATTAATAGTTGATTTTGATTTAAATTAAAATTTAGATTTTAATTCGGGCTAAGTGTGATTAAAGAAGAAAAAGAAGTAAATTTTTGGTTAATATACTTGATGTGTACCAAATGAATATGAATTGATCAACATTAATTATAATTTCATCTTAATGAATAAATAATGGTTTGGAAATATGAACTAACAAATATATGCAATGAACTTGCCAATAAAGAGCATACCAAGGCGGAGTGACAGAAAGGACACTTTCTGATGTCTTCTAGCACCCTATGATTTATTTAAAGAAAAAAAAAATTACCAAATTAAATAAAAAAAATATCGAATTGAAATAGTAGAAATATATTAAAAATATCAAGTTGCCATGAACTTTTCTTGACAATGTGTTTTACCATTCTTATTTTCTGTTTCTTCCTTCATATACACAAAAATTCAAAATGCAGATATTTCAGTTCTCTCTAAAATTTTCTCAGGTATCTCAAAGTGATTAAAAAAAAAAAAAAAAAGTCGAACTTTGAACGTAAAAGTAGCTACTTTTAAGTCAAAAGTGCAAATTTTCACTCAATAAATGTGTAAATAATCAGCCAAACTAATATCCATATAAAATCTTTATTAATAGGGTTTTTAAGTTGCTTCAAATATTTTCTTGGTTTAAATTATTTCATAAGTGGTAAGAGGAAGTATTAATCTTGTAGTTTTTACTGATAATGGGCACTATTTTAAGAAACATGTCTGGAGTTTAATCATACTTTATTCTTAATAAATTCTCGAGTCAGAAGTACATTGAGTAATTCATGCACGTATTAGATCACTCTCGATTTTTTTTTTTTTTTTTTTTTTTTTTGGGTGAAAGAGTGTTTCTTAGACGAGACACATAATGCATGAAAAAACTTGTAAGTTGATAGTATAAAAGATCTCTATCGACAAATGAACACAATCAATTTAATTTGTTTATTTTCTTTATCGTTCTCGAAATTAATTTAAGTCAATGCGATATAATTATATACACATCGGTGGTGTTTCGTGCGTAAGCATACTAAAAAATACTCGTGCAACATGACATCTTTTAGGTCAAACGAAATATAATGACATGCAATACATTGAGGTTAGTGGATACACTTGATTTGTGGTTGACTTGATCCTCATGAAAATTATCGTGGTTGACTTGATTCTCATGATCATTTTTCCTTAAATCCACTTGCTGGAAGAGCTTAAAATCGAATAAGTGCTTTAACTTTATGTTAGACTGGATTGAGTCCAATAAAAATTTATAAACGTGATACTCGAAACAAAAAGAAGAAGGAAGTTTCCTTACGCTTCTGGAAGTTGACGCAAAACCAACCAAGTTTATTAGGATCCCCATTTTTATATCCCAATGTTACCCGGTCGGGGTACATGGAGGCGAAAAAGGAATGAATGCAATCGGCCGGTTAAGGGTTTTCAAGCCAAAGTCAACACATAATTTTAATCATACATTCCATTAATTTTTATCAAAATTTACTACGAATCTAAGTTTAATCTACACCAAATAGGGGCTAAACAATTTTCAAGTGTTGGAGTAGAGATCCGATTCCTCACGATTTTATCTGGAGTCGAGAACTTTTGATGGGTGATCATAATTCTTTCCACTTTTAAATTCTCTGTGATATAAACTCAAGAAGATATACGTATCCACGTCTACATCTACGACAAGGGGCGGAGCTAGGAATCGATCATACGGGGGGCTACGATTTTTAAAATGTAATGTACGAATAAAATTTATATATAACTAGAAAAATTGTAATATAGTATTACATATTACAATTGTACCCGACGATGTTTTAAAACATAAAATTTAGCTATAATAGAATCTAGATCTAAATTAATATTAAATTTATAAAAATGCAACAAAAAAGTTGATGAAATTCATATTTTTCCCTCGAGCCTACTAAAATCTCATTTCCATTTGTTCCATTTTTGTGGGACTATATGCAGATTTATCAGTTGCATCAGTAAAAAGAATGAATTAACCTAAAGAACTAAAAACGTCTTCTCTGCTATGTATTTTTGTGGGACTGTGGCTCCCCTTTGTTGCAGCTTGTTCGAGTGTAGGCATAATTGTGCTCTCTGATATCCTTTCTTCACTTGAGAACTTTTGATTAGATTCGATAGGGGAATAGCGATCCAATCACTTTCAGGCCATAGAATCTGAATTGGGTAACCAAATAAAAAGGAGCAATTTTTCGGTTAACTTGTATATATATAATAAGCAAAGGTGATAATAATTTTGAGACTGTAGATCAATCTAACATGATGCAACGTAGAAAGCAGCAATCGGATTTCAGCTTCCTTGCCAGTCGACCATGAGCCAAGTGGATCAAAGTTGACGTGTTTTTACAGCTAAATCACACTGGTACAAATAGAAAATGAACACATCCCAGGAACAAAATAACTATAGTTCAAACTCGGGTTGACTTCTCTCAAACTCATGGGTTAATTGTCCAAGTTCCACAAGAAATTCACAAATAGAAATATGAGATCTGTACAATTACTAAAACCCAACAATTTATATAATTTGTTATTCGCTCTTCTCTTTATTTCTGACCAAACATAGCCATATCACAATTAGCTAAAAATAAACCCACAAAAAGTAAAAACAAAAACTCAAATAAATTGCAACAATGGATTCAATAGCTCAAGTTATATCTCTGAATTCCAAGATCCCATAAATAAAAACACCGGGATTTATTAAACGCAAACTCTGAAAATACCAATTTTTCTGGTAATTCTTCATAAAATGAAGAAAGTTATATTCATACCAACATACACATTAACGTTAAGCACCTACATGAACTTAGTTGAGGGCAAAAAAAATACTGTACAAGCACTTGACAGATTGAAATTGAAATATTAAAAAGAAAAGTTGAAAAAAAAAAGAATATTAGTTATTAACCTTTAATCTGCAGAGAATGCAAGAAATGTTGAAAGAAATCGGCAGGGGCGGAGGCGGAGGCGGAGCATCAACCGTGCAATGCAAATGATTTTGAAAGGGTTTGAAAATTTACGTTTCAATAACTAGTTAGAGAATTTTGGGGTAGTAGAACTGGCAACTATCTATTGACTTTAAACTATTTCGTTTTAGAAGTTTTTCAATCTTTCAATTTTGCATATTGTAGCCTTGGGGATGGGTAGCATAGTGGCGGTAAAATGGGCTACAGAAATTGCACTATTTTATAGTTTGAGAATTTGAGATGTGAATTGGGTAATTTGGATTTTCATTTTTCAAATGATCAATGAGCTTGGTTTTTTATTTTTTCCAATGGGTTGACAGTGGGCTAAGGGCTTCAAATGACAAAACAATGGGCTCGTTAATTTTTTTTTTTGTTTTTCAACAGAGCTTGGGCTTGGGCAAGGGTGGGCTGCCCCCCCTGCCTCCGCCCCTGTCTACGACATATAAAAGCGTGAATAGGTGATAAACATTCTGTTGTCGATTTTATACGTATATTTTTTGGGTCAACAATGCCCTTATAATCTTCTTAATTACATCAATAACATTCCTTCATGCATTACTCCTTCCATTTTGTTTGAAAATTATCAAGATTGAACAATTATTTTACAAAGAAAATTTTATAATGTTTATGTTTTAAGGAGCTTTCTTATATTTGATTTTATTACCTTTTGTTCAGTAATTTTTTTTTACTAGAATTTCCGTTATTTGATATTTTTTCTGACTCTTTGGTTGTTTACTACAATCAGTTTATCACTTTGAATTTCAAATTGTTTCAATATTTACGATCACGGTATAAAAGTCCATTAAACTCAAAATTTCAATATTGACGTATTCAAACGAGTCATTACAAGATTTACGCTACTCCTCTTGATAGTGATAACCTGCTATGAAACAATTTTAAATCTTAATAAATGAGTTTATATAGTAATGAAACATGAGCTTATTTGGGTCAATTGCAATATCTTAGTATGCAGTATAATATTTAATAATGCATTTTTTTAATTCTCATGATTCTTGTGGTTTAACATTTTTCTTAAATCCACTTATTTGGGGAAATATGGTACAGTAAAGAGAATGAATGTTATCTTATATAAAATTTGACGAAGTTTATGAAAAAGAAACTTTAGGAGACGTTAGAAACTTAACCCAAAAAGTTAAGTTCAATTGGTCACCTTTTTTTTATTTTTGTATAGTTTTTCATAAACAACTTTCAATACAAACAAATAGAAATCCCCAAATGCTATATTCTAGGAGTCCAAAAATAAGAAGCTTCCACGTTTTATCTTTATAATATTCGTACAACGATCATGTTTATTACGTAATATTAGCCACGGTTTGACAATCATTATTTAAACTTTTTTTTCTACCTACTCATTCACACAATAAAATATTTTGCATGTAAACCTAATTTTTAACTGCACATTCCTCTAAAAATCACAATTCAAAACATTATTTTTTAAGAATAATGACCATCAAACAGCGGCCAAGATTTAACAATATAAAGAACAAATCTTCAGTATCTTTTCCTCCTTGAATATTTTACGCACTGCTATCCAATCCAAAATGAAACATGCTGAAAGCAATATTTCACAGAGAAAATCTAAGAAGAATTTTGACGAGGCACGTGTTTTTTTCTATTATTTTGGATTAATCGAAGCCGTAGTTAATGTCCTATTATGTTCTCATGCACTTCCACATTGATACAAAAATATGAATGCAAAAATTAAAAGTAAAATAAAATTTTAAAAAAATCATTATTTATGCAAAAAGGGGTGGAATGATCCACATATGTTCTTCACATTGATCAGAAGGTGCAAAAAAGGCTTGAACTGAATACAAAATGTATATAGAAACATCTCTAAATGTAAACCATAAAACCGACTCTCTGAATTTTTAATTTTTTTTTTTTTTTTTTTTGTTGGGGAGGTGGGGGCGCTGCTTTCACCACAGATGTAGCCCTTCCTAAAATTCTCTATGACCATAATATCATATATCCTCAAAGGTCATATGCAGCCCACGAAAAACATCAGCAATTAATATACAAAAATACAAAGGCCTTTTGCCCACACAAGTACAACAAAGAAATAGCTTACAAAGCCCTCCCTCGTATACGCACACGCCACGCCGAAGACCACTGTACACATAGGAAGCTCAACCTGCAGCAGTAGTGCACAAGATACAACGCATTTGAGGAGAACCCGAAGAAGTGTCCTCTTCCTCATCATCCTCAGCATCGCCATTATCATATTCGTAATACGATAATTCATCCGAGGACTTGGTTGGGGTTGGTGGCTTCTTTTGTTGCTGACTAATGGAAATGGTGGAATCCACAAGACATGTTGTGTGATATGCATGACAGCAAAAGAAAGCTATAACCGACACGTTTTGTATAGAAAATGGGTCGAAACACACACAGCATCTAGCGCCACCACGTGTTTTCGACTTGACCTCCATGCTCTTCATGCTCAAAGATTTCTCTGCAAACTGAGAAGCCCAGTTTTTGTCCCTTTTACTACGTGCTTCATCTTCTTCATTGCTCAAGTATATAGCTCGTCTTGCTTCTTTGTAATATTTGATTAACAAATTAACACAATCGGCCTGTAAGTAAAAGTGAACTATCTAGTAATTATGATTATCAAATTGTATCAAAAGTATTTATGGGCGAGAAATTACCTTGAGTATATCATTGCACCCGTTTCTAAGAGAAGTTTCCGTCCTATAGTCTGTGATGATTTTGACTAGACGATCCCTCAATCTGAGAAGGAATGTGTTTACAATTGAGCAAGCTAAAGGAAACTGCAACATTTTTGGTGGTAGGGCATAATCCATGAGTCACAACTACTGTGCCAAGAAAATACTACAGAATTGAACTGAAGAATTTGGACACATAAGAGTAATAGGTCCATCGCACTAGCATACTCGTCCATAGGTCAAATCAAAATAGCATCTAAGTGTTATAATAGTACCACAAAATAGGTCAATTTCAGGTATCTTGATCCACATAGCAAATAGTGATAGCTAATAAAAACACTTTTTGAACACCTTACATCAGGCTTTACGGATGATTTGATAAAAGCAAGAGCAATCATGAAAAGTATGGTTGGATTCTTTCCAAGCTAATTTCAGACTTTGCAGGCACAATGTAATGGTATTGTAGTACCACGCATAGTAAAGGATCATGTTATGGACCAAAAATGAAAATTTGACAACATTTTGGCATTCTGAACCTTTGACTTTATGACCCAGGTGAAAAATTGAATGAAATGGCAATTGACATGCCAACCTGGGTAAAGCAACAAAACCCAAAAGGAACCCCAAAATGTTTTTCATCCACGACATTCGACATGGAAAACTGTTCATGTAATTGAAGAAAAAGAAGTTGTGCAAATTGACTACCAGAACGATACAAAAAAAGTAGATAGCATACTTACCGAGGAATCTCCAAGCCATTTGGCACCATATTTACAATATATAGAGGATCAAGATTGCCAACAGTATGCTCCAACAATACCCCAACCTGCCAGTGAGTAAAAATTAAATAAACCAGCTAAAAAAATTAAAAAAAAAATGTGGTAATAATGCTTTTGCAATTGTAATTGATTAGCATTAAGAACCCAGAGCTTACCATCTCAGGTTTATTCAGGCATTGCTTAATCAGCTCTTCCCAGAGGTCATCATCATGTTGCATACTTACAAACTCGATAGCCTGCACAAAATAATGATATATGTTCTCTCACCCAGCAATTTCAGAGCAGAAAAACTGAAATTAATTAAACAGTGGGAGCAAAGGAAGGCACCTCTTCAATATCCCCCAATTTATTAATAATTACTGCTAGGGCTTGCTTTGAGTTTCCCATCCTTCCAAGGATAAATACTTGCTCTCTCAATAAATCTCTTTTGACACAAATGTCATAAGCCTGAGATAAATCTCACGAAGTTTTAGAGATGACAGGTGATGGAAGATTAAGAAGAATTGCCCACTCATAGAACAAACCTTTTCCAGGGTATAATGCTGACTACTACGAAGAAATGGAAGCAGCATATTTGTATCATAATCGGCATAGAGCTCAACCTGATGAAAAATCACCAAAACAAAGAAAAAAAGTTAGCACAACATATCCCATGTAATAATATTAATAAGAAAATACAAGATAAGCTATTTCCAGACTTATTCAGATGGAGGCTGTCAAGAACCAAAATAACAGAAAACTTTCTTTATCTTGTTCTTATGAAGTTGCTGCACTATTTGACTGAACAACCAAGACATCATATCAAGGACATATCCTCTCCATAACACTTCCACTCAATTTTTTAATTATAGATGCTAATTTAGATCGGCATGAAATCCACAAAAAAAGTATCCCACAAATTAATGGGGATTTACCAGTCAGAGAATTTGAGGGAATAGACATTAGAGAGGAGACCGATACACAAAAAAATTGCTCTAGCAAGTGTCTATTAAGTTAAAAGCCTAAATTTCTCAGAAAACAAGAAAACTCACTAGGCAACAGAAGCTTGCAGTATTTATCATAATTCAAAAATGTCAATTAACCAGACCAATTTAGTAACCACTTGCACAGGTATTCAACCTGATCCCTAGTTGCCTTTAGTATTTGTTGCCTTTCAATTTTGAATAAGAAGCTAAAGGCAAAAGGATGCATGTGATTTTCATATGAATAAAGTCCTTTCCTTAATTAATTGACTTTTAAGATTTACAACACGAGATTTAATGATAAGCCATTTCCAAGCAAGTTTAGATGGTTACCACCCTAAAAGGGTTGAAAAAAGGAAGTTCGCTAATTTCTACAAACCTGCATGTCATGAAAATCCTTTCCAGCATGTGGATATGACTCAAATAGTGAATGCAGATACAGATGTAAAAAGTATTGGACATCAAACTTATTCTTTGCAGCCATAAGTTGTGACACAACATCCTGTGGACTAATTAGATCTCTATGCTGGATCAACAATGGAATTGCACGTTTGCAGTCTATCATCATAAGTTGGGCAACCTGCAAACGCACACGAGTCAATGAAAAATTCATGATGACTTAATCAACGTGAAGATGTGAATTCTTTTTTTTATATTATTAGGATATTATTGATGAGATGAAGAATATACAAAACTTGAGGACAAGGGGTCTCCAATCCAAAAATGAAAAAGAATGAGTTATGCAAAACACGTAATAATAGCCCAGTCTTCCAAATGAAATTTAGGAATTACCTTTTCACGAATTGCATCATGTAAATTGTGTTTTTCAATGAAGTAAAATACATCCGGCTTCATAAGCTGAAACACACAAAAACAATTGTAACAGAGAAAGCAATAAGTCCATAAAACATAAAATAGGCAAAGCATCCTCGGCACATAATGGATACATTTAGTTAGGCGTGATAGTAATCAAATAAGTCATGAACTGACTTACATCAGCATAGAGGGCAAAAGCTTTCTCATGTTGTCCGTCAATCACATATAGCTGGGCTAGAGCCTGACATGGATGTAACACTGTAAATAGCAAGAATCATATGCATAAGACAGAATAAAAATCTCAGTGCTAACCTCTTTAAGTGCATCAGTCATTGACGATGTGCTAAGCTGAGGTTCTATAGCAGAGATAACAGGCAAAGTCGAATAAATTACAGGCGGCCAAGATTTAACAGTTGATAGAAGATCCTTATGAAAGTATGGGTTTGTTGCCAAAGCAACAAGAGCAACCTAGAGTCACAAAACAATTCAGGCTTCAACTCCCAGTTTCACATATCAAGAAAAAAAAAAAGATGCATCGGGTGAGTCTGCAGACAATATTAAGCATTACAGACCTCATATGCAGTATCACGTAATCTTGGATTTTCTGTTGGCATGTATGGAACTAATACAGGAAGCTGACGAAGATGAGCAAAATGGAAAACCCATCTGCAAATAATTATCCTTCAGTTACCAAAACAAACTGCAAAGCTCATATACATATACACATTCATACATACACACACAAGCGCACACACGAAAAGTACCTTTCCCATGCAGAAGCTGACCCTCGCAACAATTTAGGACATAACGAGGCAGCTTCAGCATATTTGCGTTCCACAATTAGATGGTCAAGATATCTGGATCCCACCTATTTAGAGTTAACTATATCAGAATGTATATTTTCAACAATACTTCAGGAAGTAGCTGCTCAAGTGTAAATTATAAAACTTGAAGGTCCAGTGAGTTTAAAATGAAATGATAATTCTGCACAATCTATCATATAAAATCTAAAATATTTTTTGTAAGTCAACGATATCTCTACCAAGATTGATAATGTAGACACACATTTCTAATCTGCTGCATAAAAAGCTTTCACTAAATTCCAAAAATCTAAGAATCAAACATAAGCTCTGCTATGAATTATTTGTCTTCTTATTCCAATTGAAGTTTCACAAAAGCAGAAGTACAACTACCAGGATTCTAGTACAAGATAAAATTGTATAGACATCATTATTTCTTGATAATTTTCAATTTTATGGAATTCCTTCTAAATATAAGGTGTTCGGTGAACAGTTTCATTCGTTAACGAGAAAGGAGCATGCAATTCAAGCTCAACATAAACATAAAAGAAGACCCCAAATTTAACGTGAACACCTTAGTTTGTTGAACGGTAACTATTCTTCATAAGTCAGAAATTTGAACCAAATCAATAGAAAATAAACGATCTTGAAAATTTGTGGGTACCATTTGACACCCTTAGAAACATTAAAAATAATTTCACTGTAGATCATTTTCCAGTCACACTCTCTGGTTGTCTTAGTCACATAATTTCCAACATAAGGCACGTCCTTGTGTAAAAAAGGTAAATATTACCTCACTCGCTTCAGGAAGCCATTCGTAAGTGTGTTACTTTTTAGCGTATGAGTGTAGACATTATTACAAACTACATTTCCAGGAATTAAGAGTAAAATTTATGACACTACTCGAATCATGGTTGTTCAATCGAAATATAAAATCAGTCTGCCAAGAATCACTATAGATATAAGCATACAATAATATTTAGACCTTGCACTGAAAAAAAATAATATCAATCAATTTATCGTCTACAAAATGCATAGCGAATGAATACGAAAATAAAATAAAGAAAAATGAAAGCATGACAAAAGAATGATCACCAAAAATGCGATCAAACATACTACCTCATCAACAAGCTCACTACGTCCCTTCCCAGCTTCAACCGCTTCTAAGGCTTTCTCATGCCACCCATGTTGAAGGAGCCAAGATATGTGATCTTCTGCATCCCTAGCAACAAAATAACTAAATAAGTTTTTTTTTTTTTAATTATTATTATAACTAAATATTTTTGCAACTTGTATATTTCATAACCTTTATTTTCATGAAATCATAATTAAATACAATCCTACAGACTATCTCACTTTTTCTTTTTCCTGTTTTTGTACGAACTAGGAAAGATATATGCTGCCATTGTACTTAAAATCACAATCCAGTCAACTAGAACAATGACGAAGCAATAAAGAATGATAATAAAATGAAGAATCTTACGCTAAAGAACATTTGTTAAGGTTATGTGTTTGAATAGAAAAGTCAAATATAATGATTGTAAAAGTAGACAAGTGTAGAGCTGAGATGTAATATTGAATGATGTTAAAAGTCTACTTTATTTATGGCTTGAAAAGAGTAAGGAAAAAGAAGAAAATTATTCTAGAAAAGTTATAGATTTCTCTTTCCTCTGTCCCTGCAACTTTACTTTTCATATCTACTTCTTCGGTTCTTCCTGCCATTGGTATCTTCGATCCTCTATTTCTTTGATATTCATTGCAAATTATTTAAGTTGTAAGAAATAGCCAAAAACATCAACAGATTGAATAGATGCAGAGCAATGAAAAACTGCATATAATCATTAATTGGCTATAAGCTACTACTCTGATGTATATACACAGAAAAAACTAGGAAGGACCAGCAAGGTCACACTGATCCAATTCCACATTAAGTCCCTGTTTGACCTACATTATTTTTTTCATTCTCACTCTTCTACTCATTTTCAACCACACATTCTTCAATAAAATAATATTTTCCATCACATCAATAACTTTTCTTTCTTTTTCAACCACATATTTCTCATCACATCACTTCAAAAAAATGCATTCTCTCATTTTAATATGCACCAAACACACTCTAAACAAGAAGTAATTTTCATATATCAACACATAATACGAATAAAATCACGCAAATTGAAAGTAATATTTAATAGAAGTGAACAAGAGAGTCACTAACCTAGGTTTAGCAATAACTACATCCTTTGGGGACACAATATAATACAATGGCTCGTCACCAGCTGCCCACTGACCTCCTGCATAGCTGCTACCTACATTCAAATGCACAAACATCATCTCTTTCACTGAATCTCTATTTCCAACATTGCAGTTAGAACAAGAAAAAAATGAGAAACGGGCTATAGTCATCTATGATCGACGAAACTTCAAACAAAATCAAACTTTACCCGAGAAAGGAGCATGGGCAAGGGAATAATCTTTAGCCTTGTAATGCTCAAAGCCATGTACAGGTAGTGCATCTGTCGCGAGCTCGTCATTATTCCAAGTGACAACTCGCACTTCCGGTCTCTGTGCATTGCCCTGCTATCAAGAATTTACTCATCTTAGCAATTAGTTCCAAGCTCACCAGATGTGGAGCAGCCCATTAACTAAAAGCTAACCTCTCATCCTCTCACAACTAATATATGCCTACTGGTGTGAGACCTAGTTGCAAAGCCTCTAAGGCCTCCTAATAGATCAAATTCCACCAAAAATGACGAAGGCAACATTTAAAAAAAGTTTCTTACAAGAGCATCAAAAGGTTATGCCATTGTATGGAGAAAATGAGTTCAATATAAATATGCAAAAGCCAGAACAAAGAAAGGTATTTTTCAATGATGGAAAAATTAAGCACGATAAGAATTACGCTTTTGAGAGTGGTAGGTATCTAAACAATGTGGTAGAGAACACTTGTCTAAGACAACTTCCGATAACCATAATAGATCACTAAGTTACATGTTAATTAATGGGCCTAAAAATGTTACATTTGAAAAACTAAAAAATGCAAACAATAAGTGGAGGAACAAAGCAAAACAAATGGGAAAGTCCCAAAAAATAGTTAGGAAGTAGGAGGGCGAATAATTCATGTTTCATATGCATGAAATCTGAAGCAAATTTGTGATCTCCATTGTCACAAAAAGAATAAAGCATGATTAAGTGGAGCTTTTCTGTATTAAAAATTTACACATAACATTCACCTAAAAATGTTGGCCAATTTTTCAAAACACACTATTTCCACTAAAATGGACATAGCAGTAAAATATGTGACAAGCATGTGATTGAATCAATAACAGAGATAATCAGACAACTAAACTGACAGTAAAAAATGAATCAACAACACTCTGAAGGAAGGACAAGGAAAATACCTGACGTGATGGAACAGTGCTACTGAAGTCCTCCCCGTCTTCCTCCCCAGGGATGTATGCTAGAACCACCAAAGAATCACCATAGGGAGCAATTCCTGAAATGAAATAGCTGGTTTGAAAAGATGCCACAATATCCACCTTGTTCATGCTAGACATTGGAATGTGCTTATATGTCCCATTGGCGTCGGAATTCTCATTGGTTCTAATTGATGCGATTTTAACAGATGTTCCCCACCCAATGACCAACAGAGTATCGTCCTGAATGTGATGCAGAATATGTTAAAAAAAACAGTTATCTAAATCAAAAGTAATTCCAACTTTCAGTTAGTAATGGCATAGTATTCAACAATATAGCTGTGTCCCCTTTTCAGACCATTCCACTTCTCTTCTCATAGACTTTCCATAATGTTCCGTGCATTGTTTATCTTCAACTAACCTGCCAAACTAAATGAGGGAGAAGAAGCTCAGGGCGGGGACTTCCTCGAGGTCTTTCAATGAATGTTATACGTTGATCATTAGCAGCATCATAAACTTTGACACCCGCATCATTAGCCCAGGCGATGAGACTAGATCTCCACTTAACCATGTGAATTGGACCTTCACCAGAGTGTAGAACCTGTAAAAGGGATATTAATTTTTTGAGATCAAGATTTCTGAAAGCTCTCTCTCTTTTAAATTAGCATGGTGTAGAGTAGAATAGTTCAGGAACCTAAACAAACCTGGTCTCGATAGCCTATCCACTTCTTGACATTAAAATATAGATGACCAGCTAAACCTCCCGTGACGAATCTTCTGGATGATTTCCTTGCATAATCTGGGTCTAATGCAATGGCCTTCATAGGACGGTGATAATCAAATTTCATTTTCTCCTCGGTGAAAAGACTATTTATTACAACAGAACCATCATCAGAACAGCTTCCAATGTATTCACCTTCTATATCAAAGCAGATATCATTGACTGCAGCAGTATGGGCAGTAAATTCTTTAACCTGCAGAAGAGGAAATTTATTATCAATTCCAAGCATGCGGCTGCCTAATCAGGCAATTGATATCATAAATTAAACAAAGTACCCATTTAAGAACTCTGATGGTGGATTGTGCATGACAAAGGGAGATAAAGGAGATCTATGGCATTGCTCCAATGCTAATGTATCTCAAGGAATAGGAGTTTCGACCGTGTCTTGATAACAATGGAAACTTGACAAACAAGAGGCAAGATATTTTCTTTTTAGGAATTATTCTCCTAGTTTATATTTGATATTAGATGGTGCTTAAATAGAATTTAATTACGTCATTAGTCACTGAAGTTTTGAGTTATTTTATAAATGGTCACTGAAGATATTTTCTTACGGTAATAGTCACTGAAGCTTCTAACAACTACACTAATTGTCACTCGGTCAAAAAAGTTAGCATTGAATCAAAGCATCACCATTAAGTCCTAACGTGTCATCAAAAGGCATTAGTTACGCTAAGCCAGAAAAATCTGGAGTCATGAATTGAAAATTAAATGCATTCATAGTAAGACAACTTAATGCGACTTAAGTTTTGGACTGATTTTTTTGGCTTAAATTATGTAGTAAACCTAGGTCTTTCTTTTCAACAACGATTTTGCTAACTTCACATAACAAATAACGCCATTCGGTTACATGTTGGCACTTAATTGTGCCATGTAGGATTTAAAATTAATTTTGTTAGACCAATCGACCATTAGTGTGGCAGTTAGAAACACAAGTGACTATTACCGTAACAAAATAACATCAATGACTATTGATGTAATTAATCAAAACTTTAGTGTCCATTAGCGTAATTAACCCTCCTAGATAATATGCGTAATTAACCCTCCTAGATACACATATTATCGGGAATGTTGAAAGTGTTGAGACAATAAAACAGTTATGGAATAGCACGTGTCGCAGGCTTTCCAACTACTTTTACTAATCCATGCAGAAACTTATGTATTATTAAGTAGAATGAGACGTTATATATCCTTTCCGGATTTCATTATGTTTGTGTCAAAGTCGTATTATGTTTTTCCTTTGTGGACCATGATATTGGTCCACAGCAAGCTAGGATAATGAGGTTTATTTGAGTCCTAATTTGAGTTCCAAATGTTCTGGATCACTTTAGCTCAGGTATTCGTGCCTCAGTTTTCCCAATTTTGAAGTTGTGTATGCTGAACTCTAAATAGAACCCAAAGCACCCTTCTGTTTCTATTAGTGCAGGATATAATTATTAGGTTTCTTATGCACTGTGTTGAGCTATTGGAGACTTCTTCTGTGCTTAAGCAGCATTAGTTTAGAGGCGATTCCTGCAGGGATAGTCGGTCATTTAACTGACTCATGAGACATACACGATTTATCTATGGTACTATTATTCTGGGTCATAGAAAAACAAACTAGATGGTGCTCGAGTTGGAAGTGAATTTTTTTCCGTCCAATCATTCATGTGTAAGTTTTATAATATTAAAATTGCTCATTTCAGAGAAAGCCAAGGCACATTTGAGAAAGTAATTTGTTAAACACCTAAAAATAGATTTCTTATTAATGAAGAGTGAAGTTTCAATATTAAAATTTAAATATATGTTAAAGTTAGCAAAGGTAATCCATTTATAACTATACAATTAAGCCCGACAGATTACTCAATAACTGGTATAATTAACACCAATCCCTAGTGTGTTCAGCTAAGAGAGGGTCCTGGCACTTTCATCATGCTAAGTTGTGCACTTTCTCAGCACAAAAAATCTTCTGCTAACCATTATCTTATTTCTTTCAATCCTCGTGATATTCTTGAACAGCATTAATTTCTTGCAAGCTCATATATGTTTCCGTGTCTGTAAATGTGCAACAGCCTGAAAATTCTTTCTTTCATTTTTCTATAATTAAAAATATTAGGTTCTTAAGATTCCCACAGGCAAATTACTTACAGTTCAACACATAAGTGCAAACAGCATCAGCTCATTCAAGGATTTCGATAGTTAGTCAAACCACCAATTATAGCATTTTCCAGTTACCAAAATCACCTTTCAATTCAACCAACTATACTCTTCGTCCAAAAGGTGACGAGATAACATATCCAGATCGCCGACAATTCTCTTAACAAAACTGCTAATTATCAGTCAAAGTCTAAAAGCTCAAAATTCCACTAATGATCGCCATATTATCTAACTGAATCAAACAAAATTTCAATATCAATACCAAGTATTTATAAACACAATTCAATAAACAAAATCAGAATTAAAAAAAAAACTAACTTGATTGCCAATGAAATCGAGAATGTGAACCGAGCCGCTATGGGTACCGAGCGCGATCATGCGTTCAGCAACGGCAATACATGAAGCGGCATCGCTTTGGAGTAGCGTCGGCACACTGCCACCCATTCTCTGGTACTTGAGCCTCGGCTCATCTTCCTCTTCTTCCTCCCCAGCCTCTGAATTTTCTTCTTCTGATTCTTCTTCTCTCTCGTCGTCGCCTTCCATTCCGTTCTCTGATTGCTTCTGTAACATTACAGAAAAGGTGACTAAAGGCAATGAAATTGAATGATTGAATCAGTGAAAGAGAGATCTGTTGAGAATTTGAGCTGGAAAATTGGATTAGGTTTTTTTATTATTTTTTATTTGTATTTTGGGAGCGACATAAAAAGTTCAATTATGGAAGTGCTAAAGTTTATTTGCAAGGTGACAATCTACACTTCGGCTCTTCTCATTTTTCATCCATAAAAATGAAAAATGTGATCATTATTGGGTTAATTTCACAAATGGTCACTGAAGTTACCTAAAAATTTCAAAACGGTCGCTGAAATTTTAAAGTTTCAGAAACGGTCACTGAAACTTGAAATTTATTTCAAAACGGTCAATGAATTTTCAGATTTTTTGGCCAAGTTTGAGGCAATTTTTCGACAACTTTTGACCACCAAAATCGTCGATTTCGGATACCGTTGGAAAGCCCACGATGTCTTCTACAATTACCACCAAAAATCTCCCCAAAACTCTAAGTGATTTGGCTGGAATAAACTCATAAAGTTGGCAACCGAAAATTGTGAAAATCTGTCCAGATTTTCAGATTTTTTGGGCAAGTTTGGGGCAATTTTTCGGCAACTTTCGACCACCAAAACTGTCGATTTCGGATACCGTTGGAAATCTCACGTTGTCCTCTTCAATTACCACCAAATATCTCCCCAAAACTCCAAATGATTCAGCCGGAATAAACCCACGAAGTCGCTACCAAAACTGGGCAGATTTTCGGACTTTTTTGCCCAGTTTGGGTAGCTGACTTCGTGGGTTTATTCCGGTCGAATCACTTGGATTTTTGGGGAGATTTTTGGTGGTAATTGAGGAGGACATCGTGGGCTTTCCAATGGTATTCGAAATCGGCGGTTTTGGTGGTCGGAAGTTGCCGAAAAATTGCCTCAAACTTGGCCAAAAAATCTGAAAATTCAGTGACCGTTTTGAAAGAAATTTCAAACTTCAGTGACCGTTTCTGAAACTTTGAAACTTCAGTGACCGTTTCTGAAACTTTGAAACTTCAGTAACCGTTTTGAAATTTTTAGGTAACTTCGTTGACCATTTGTGAAATTAACCCAATCATTATTCATGATATGTCATCAATTTTGAATTTTTATCTCTTATATAAGGTCAAATAACGACTATATTTTTTATTCACATTGTACAATAACGAGAATCAAACGGAGACCTAATAAAAAAGTGTTAGGGCATGTTCGGTACGGCTTAAAACTCAATTAAAATTGAAAATATAGCCGTTATTCGATCTCACTCGTCTAATAAAAGTCAACAATAACGACTAATTTTTCAATTTTAATCCGATTTTAATTCCAATTTTGCATTATTTATTTTATTTTCCAATCTTGGATTAGTTTCACTAATAAGCAACGAACTTTAATTTGTTTAAATTCATTACTAAACTTTACAAAACGTTTCATTCAAACCACCGATTAAATTTGAAGTTCATTATCTAAACAAATACTATATGTATTTGTGTATTGTCTCTTTTAATATATTTCTATTCTTGCAATAAGTACATAATCTACATTATTTGATGTGTGTTTTTCGCAAAAATATAAAACAATCAATATTCCATGGAAAGTTTTTAAAATAATTTCTTTTAGTAATTCAAATGGTTAATATATTACACATGGACACAGCTTAACCTCTTAAATTGAGCTCAATTAGAGACCAGATGTGCATTTGTAATAAGAATTTGACGAAAAGTAGTTGATGACACAAGTGAGAAAATAAATAGAGGTTGGATACATTCATTACAATTAACGAAAATTATGGTGTGAATATAATTACACAGATTAATTTAGGTGGGATCGAGCTAGGATGGGCTTTAGCCTAGTCCTCTCTAGGCCAATCAAGTTTTTTTTTTTTTTTTTTTTATATGCAAAAAAGAAAAAATTTTAAAATTCGATATGAACCCAAAAAATGAGCATCTAGCCAATAAGAGAATTCATTTTTCATATCCTTTCACGATGATTCATATAGCAAGCGTTTAGTTATTGACACATCTTTTGTAAAAGTGCCTTGTAGCTTCAATTAGTTAAAGCTATTTTGCGATAACTTAAGATCCTTGTGAATGAAGTAAAGATATCCAATTTATTGAGATTATAAGAATATCTAGAAGTACATTTATTACTACTTGAATTCTTGCAATATATAATAATCTACATTTTTACATGTGCTATAAATAAATATGGGGCAAATTATGTCTACATTCCATGCACAAAACTTAATGTCAATTTGGACATAGTATATCTAAAGTGACAAATTGTGACAAGATGCAAATGTTTGGACCAAATTCGTAGGATCAGAAAATGTTTGGGACTAGTTACGCCAATTTCAATATTGTAATATAATTTTTACTTTCTAACTCACTCAATTTATTCTCCGGGCACAAAAATACTATGATTTGTTGGAAAACACGATGATTGAGGAATTGAGAGTGTCATTACATAAATTATAATAAAAGATATAAAAAATGTGACAAATTCCCCGCTTTCCTCATGTAGTAGTAATTAATAAGAAAAAAGAATCATTCGTCAAGAAAAAGAATAAATTACTTCGATTGAAAATATGAGCGTTATTCCATATGAAAACAATTTCTAACTATAAATTGCCAAATTTGAAACTTCTCTAACATATGAACAATTTTCTTTCTTATCTTCAGATATATAATTGGTACATTGGCAATCTATAAATTTAGTTGATAAAAAATTAAAGCCATGATAATCTTTTAAGTCAAATTCCACCAAATATGATTAACATGATATTCAATAAGGCAATTCTTAAATACATTGCTCACATGTTATTTATGTTGGATAAGTATTCGCTCGTCGAATAAATATATTTGTTCACGTATTTTGAAAGAAAATATTAATTTACTTTTTCGATAAATTATTTATGTTGACCTCAAAAAATAGTCGAACATAATCCCTGTCCTTCCCCTCCACGTGGACATCACCTGCACACTAAACCTTACATCCCATTTAATTTTCATTTCAACAGGAAATAAATTGTAGGAAATATTGTCTAATTAAAATTAATCCTCAATCCAAATGCAAAATTAAATTGAATTTAGTGTATTGATCTGTAGTCCGTATTTAATTTTGTATTTTGAAATATTCACTCACAAAAGTGGAAGTCTCTATTTGCAGAGTAATATATGGGTATATCACTAGTCTATTTCTTTTCTATAAAAATAAAATGTTATCAGTGAGAAAGGCAGTGACAAGATTAACATTGTGCAATACCAACTTGAGCAACAATGTATGGATCATCATCTGGATTACTGATCTGAAATAAGAATTTTCACAAGATTTTATTATGCAAAATAATTTTGATCCTATAAAAAATAAGATTTCGGGTATTTAAAGTATCCTAAGTGAATAAGATCCATATTATAAAGTGTTAATGCATTACCTTACTATGAGAGTCACTTTTTTTTTTTTACCTTTGCTGGGAGAATCAGCACTAAATTCGACAAACGAAAAACTTGAAAATTAGGAAATCTGGACTGAAATTGAAAAATTAATTATAAGTAGATGAACTTATGGAATCAGTAACTTCAGCTGATCCAAATCAAATTATGAAATCAGTAAATTCGACAGAAAACGATTATGAAATCAGTAACTTCGGCAAAAAAGTAAACGTACTTGTTGAAACAGGTTTGATTCTAACATTCTCTACATGAATTAGATAAGAATAAGTTAAAGGATTGATCAAATTCATTTTAGATTGTAGCATGATACAAGAATTAGACGAGGAATTAATAGCATTTTATAGGATTTAGATGCAGGAGTTAGAGAAGAGTAAAGCAGTTCACCTTCAAATTTTTTTTTTCCTTCTTTGCGAGGGAGAATTTGAAGGAGATGAAATGAGATAGTAAATATGTGCTATATATAGACACGGATATAATTTTACGCATGTTGTTTTACATCTTATAATTCAAAAATTATTTATTGTGAATAAGACTGCCATGTTTTGTTATTTTGTTTCAATTCAGAAACTTACCTCAAATCCTCTCCTAATTTGGCCAATATTCGGAACAAGGTAACGAAACAAAAAATAAATTTTCAAATATACCTCAAATCTCAATACTAATTCAACAGTCAATGTCGAATCACTGGCCACAAATTTAACTTTCCACTAAAAAAATCTTCTTGAAAGTGTGATCGTGCCTAGGTTATAGATTCTATATCGTGAAGATATATAGTTTTTCGATTATTTCACTTTAATTTCCGAGATATTGATCTCACCCATTGAGAACTTCATGTTAGTAATCAAAATATATTGATCACTTAGAATTAAGAATTTTGGATTAAAGTACTACGTATAAACAACCATGTGAAATTAAAATGGGAAATTTGGCCAAATAACCCCACTAAACAATGATTTTGGAAAAATGGCCTTTGACCCACATTGAAATAGAATAAAAAAATTAAAATGTTTTAATGGTAAAATGACAAAGCTCTCCTTCAAATTATTCACCCAAATTCTTTCATTTCACCTTTTTCTTCATTTTGGGCGATTTTTGCCCATTTTCAGCAGCCACATATGGAGCCTCATTCCATCACTTTTCAGTCACCAAAACTATCGGACTCCACCACCCTCAGTCTCATCTCACTCCCATCTACGACTTCCAACCAACAATTATCCACAAAACCACCATAATTGTGCACTCTTCTTCTGCTGGGAAACCTATCTTCGACTACACCCATGGTCGCGCACCTCCACCAGTGGATAGCACTCACCCAGACGGAATAATGCACCAATTCGATCTGCTGTTGCTCAAAAAGGTTCGCATGCGCGACGTAAAACGACACTACAGTCGTTATCTGCTGTAATTTGATTTTTTCAACGAAATGACCTCTAATAATGGAAAAGAAGCAAAAAATATTGAAGAAATTAACAAAAAGTATTGACGAAAATACGGGGAGTGGAGAGGGGCGGAGCCCCATAATTTTTTTTAAAACTAAGATGATTGAAGACGACGATTTTGCGTACCAAAATAGGCAAGTTAGATTCACTGACCAAAAAAATAATCAGTTTGTTGACCTATTTAAGTTAAGGAGTCCAATGCTTGACGTCGCTCAGCTAGAAAAGTAGCAAAATATTGGAGAAATCAACAGAACGATAAAAGTGTCGTTACTGCTTCGAGAAAGACAGAACTGTCGTTCTGCAACTAAAATCGATTTTGAAAAGCCACGACATGTCCGAGCCACGATAATGATGAGTTGAACTCATTTAAGTTACAGGTTGAACACGTCTCTTACAACATTCGAAATTTATGCTCATTATTAATCTAGAGGCAAAAGAAAACGACACAACTGTCGTTGCTGTTTTGAAAACGGCACAAGTGTCGTTCTGGCTCTAAAATCAATTTTGAAGAGTCGCGACCCGTCCCAACCACAATAATCGATAAATTGAACTCATTTAAATTGTAGGCTTAACACGCGACTTACAAAATTCTTGAGATATACCCATTTACTTTGTACTTCCAAATGAATCTAGACTAAAATTTGTGTTTTCACCGTTTTATGCCTATATTCTCTATCAAAAAATACGGGAGTTGGACCGTCCCCGAATTTTTTTTTTAACTAAGAGGATTGAAAACGACAATTTTGAGTACAAAAATAGGTAAGTTAGATTGACTGACCAAAAAGACAATTAGTTTGTCGAACTTTTTAAGTTAGGGGATCCATGCTTGATGTCGTTCAGTTGGAAAAGTAGCAAAATATTGGAGAAATCAACAGAACGACGAAAGTGTCATTACTTCTTTGAGAACGTCTATCAGAACGATAGAACTGTCGTTATATTTGTAAATAAAAGTCCAAGAGAATGACACTTATCGTTCTGCCTCTAAGTGACACCTTAAGGTCTTTCCCATGAAAAGTAACAAAATATTGGAAAAATCAAAAGAACAGCACTAGTGTCGTTCTACCTTTAAACATGAGTACGAAGAGCCATGAAAATTGATAATCGTTTAACGGCACAAGTGTCATTCTGTCTCTAAAATCTATTTTGAAGAGCCGCGACCCGTCCAGCCACGATAATGATGAGTTGGACTCATTTAAGTTGCAGACAGAACACGTTACTTACAACATTCGAGATTTATGCTTATTACTTAATCAAGAGGAAAAAAGAAAACGACACAATTGTCGTTACTATTTTGAAAACGGCACAAGTGTCGTTCTGCCTCTAAGCATGATTTTGAAGAGCCACGGCATGTCCGAACCACGATAATCGATAAATTGAACTCATTTAAGTTGCAGACTAGACACGCCGCTTACGAAATTCTTGAGATATGCTCATTCTTTGTACTTTCAAACGAATATAGACTAAGATTTTTGCTTTCACCGTTTCATACCTTATATTCTATGTCAATTCCACCTCTAGTTGTCACACAATCAATATTTTCGTCCTTCTTAGGTTGATAGGTCCAATCCTTGATGTCCTTACCTTGAAAAGTAGCAAAATATTGAAAAAATCAACAGAACGACAAAAGTGTCGTTCTACCAATAAATACAATTTTGAAGAGCCGCGATCCGTTCGAGTCATGATAATTGATAAACGGAACTCATTTAAGTTGCAGGCTGAACACGCCTCTTACAAAATATTTGAGATATGCCCATTCTTTGTACTTTCAACTAAATCTAGAGTAAGATTTGTGCTTTCACAATTTCATACCTTATATTTTATATCAATTTCACCTCTAGTTGTCACACAATCAATATTTTCGTCATTCTTAGGTTGGGGGGTCCAATCCTTGATGACCTTGCATTGAAAAGTAGCAAAATATTCGAAAAATCAACAGTTCTGCCAATAAATACGATTTTGAAGAGCCGCGACCCGTCCAAGCCACGATATTCAATAAACGAAACCCATTTAAGTTACGGGCTAAACACGCCGTTTACAAAAATTTTAAGATATGCACATTCCTTGTACTTTCAACCGAATCTAGACTAAGACTTGTACTTTCACCGTTTTCATACCTTATATTCTATATCAATTCCACCATTAGTTGTCACACAATCAATATTTTTGTCATTCTTAGGTTGGGGGTTCCAATCCTTGATGTCCTTGCCTTGAAAAGTAGCAAAATATTGAAAAAATCAACAGAACGACACAAGTGTCATTTCACGACACAAGTGTCGTTCTACCAATAAATACAATTTTGAAGAGCCGCGACCGGTTTGAGCCACGATATTCGATAAACGAAACTCATTTAAGTTGCGGGCTGAACACGCAACTTACAAAATACTTGAGATATGCTCAACCGAATCTAGACTAAGACTTGTACTTTCACCGTTTTATAACTTATATTCTACATCAATTCCACCGCTAGTTGCCACACAATCAATATTTTCATCCTTCTTAGGTTGGGGGTCCAATCCTTGATGTCCTTGCCTTGAAAAGTAGCAAAATATTGAAAAAATCAACAGAACGACACACGTGTCGTTCTACCAATAAATATGATTTTGAAGAGTCGCGACGATCCTAGCCACGATATTCGATAAACGAAACCCATTAAAGTTGCGGGCCGAACACGCTACTTACAAAATACTTGAGATATGCCCATTCCTTGTATTTTCAACCGAATCTAGACTAAGATTTGTGCTTTCACCGTTTTATACCTTATATTCTATATCAATTCCACCGCTAGTTGCCACATAATCAATATTTTCTTCCTTCTTAAGTTGGGGGGGGGGGTTCAATCCTTGATGTCATTGCCTTGAAAATTAGCAAAATATTGAAAAAATCAACAGAATGACACAAGTGTCGGTTCACGACACAAGTGTCGTTATGACAATAAATACGATTTTGAAGAGCCGCGACCCATCCGAGCCACGATATTTGATAAACGAAACCCATTTAAGTTACGGATTCTATATCAATTCCACCGTTAGTTGTCACACAATCAATATTTTTGTCTTTCTTAGGTTGGGGGTTCCAATCCTTGATGTCCTTGCCTTGAAAAGTAGCAAAATATTGGAAAAATCAACAGAACGACACAAGTGTCATTTCACGACACAAGTGTCGTTCTACCAATAAATACAATTTTGAAGAGCCGCGACCGGTCCAAGCCACGATATTCGATAAATGAAACACATTTAAGTTGCAGGCTGAACATGTAACTTACAAAATACTTAAGATATACTAATTCCTTGTATTTTCAACCGAATCTAGATTAAGACTTGTGCTTTCACCATTTCATAACTTATATTCTATATCAATTCCACTGCTAGTTGCCACACAATCAATATTTTCGTCATTCTTAGGTTGGGGGGTCCAATCCTTGATGTCCTTGCCTTGAAAAGTACCAAAATATTGGAAAAATCAACAGAACCACACAAGTGTCGTTCCAAGACACAAGTGTCGTTCTGTCAATAAATACGATTTTGAAGAGTCGCGACCCATCCTAACCACGATATGGATAAACGGAACCCATTTAAGTTGCAAGCTAAACACGCCTCTTACAAAATACTTGAGTTATGTTTATTCCTTGTACTTTCAACCGAATCTAAATTAAGATTTGTGTTTTCACCATTTCATACTTTATATTCTATATAAATTCTACCGCTAGTTGTTACACAATCAATATTTTCGTCCTTATTAGATTGGGGGGTCTAATCCTTGATGTCATTGCCTTGAAAAGTAGCAAAATATTGGAAAAATCAACAGAACGACACAAGCGTCGTTCTGCCAGTGAATACGATTTTGAAGAGTCGCGATCCATCCGAGCCATGATATTCGATAAACGAAACTCATTTAAGTTGCGGGCTGAACACGCCGCTTACAAAATTCTTGAGACATGCCCATTTCTTGTACTTTCAATCGAATCTAGACTAAGACTTGTGCTTTCACCGTTCCATACCTTATATTCTATATCAATTCCACCCCTAGTTGTTACACAATCAATATTTTAATTTTTCTTAGGTTGGAGGTCCAATTCTTGATGTCATTACCTTGAAAAGTACTAAAATATTGAAAAAATCAACAGAACGAGTGTCATTCTGTCAATAAATACGATTTTGAAGAGTCGTGACCCATTCGAGCCACGATAATCGATAAACGAGACCCATTTAAGTTGCAAGCTGAACACGTTTCTTACAACATTCGGGATTTATACTCATTACTTAATCGAGAGGAAAAAGAAAACAACACAACTGTCGTTCCGACAATAAAATCGATTTTGAAGAGCCGCAACCCGTCCGAGCCACGATAATGATAAGTTGAACTCATTTAAGTTGCAGGTTGAACACGCTCTTTACAACATTCAAGATTTATGCTCATTACTTAATCGATAGGAAAAAGAAAACGAAACAACTGTCGCTACTGTTTTGAAAACGACACAAGTGTCGTTCTGCCAATAAAATCGATTTTGAAGATCCGCGACCCGTCCGAGCCATGATAATGATAAGCTGAACTCATTTAAGTTGCAGACTGAACATATAATGTTTGTATTGTCATTTTACATGGAAGATAACGACTGTACTATCGTTCTGCACTACGTAAAACGACTGGAGTGTCGTTATGTGCTGTAGACCGTCCAATAGTTACACCCAGTACAGAAATACACCAACTGTGGAAAATTAATCAGCTAAAATATCATTTCATACTATATTCAACAATAAAAAGACCAATGCACATGAAATTACCACTAATAACTTTCTTTTTCTACAAATATTTAGAGATTTCAATGTAGATAATTTAAAACCAAAATTATTGTTCAAATACTCAAAATGTAGGAAAATATAGGTGAGTAATACAATAAATAACAAGATTTTATGGGGGGAAGCAAGCACAGAAGACACCGAGATGGAGAGCTTGTGTTAATTGGATTGGAGAAGAATTGAGAAATTTGATGGATTGAAATGGTATTTGAGTCTTTTGATGATAAGAATATTTTGGACATTTTATACCATTTATTTATTCTATTTTTTAATGGAGGCCATTTTACCAACAAACATTGAGAAAATCTTTTTTGTCCAAATACATTATTTGACTAGACTCTTTAACAAAGAGTCCCAATTAAAATCATGTTGTCAATACCACAAATTAAATTTTACGTAGTTGCTCAATTTTACTATCAAACTTAAGGATGAACTTCAATAAAATTAAAACATTCTTATTGAGATAAAATGTCCATCTTTATTTATCAACGTACACGACAAATTTAGATCGAATTATAAATAGAATCTTTATGTACTTAGTACTTAAAAGTGTTTGATTTTTAATGCAAGATCGTCCCATGAACAAAATGTAAGCTCAAACTAATATAAATAATTTACCAAAAAAATAAATTAATATTTTCTTTCAAAATATGTGGACAAATAAATTTATGTGACTAGCAAATACTCATCCAACATAAATAACGTGTGAGTAATGTATTTACTATTTAAGAATTGCCATATTGAATATCGTGTTAATAATTTTTGGTGGAATTTGACTTAAAAGATTATCGTGGCTTTAATTTTTTGTCAACTAAATTTTGAGTTCATTTATTTCTTTTGATGTTGCAACAAAATAGATTGCCAATGTTATGTACCAAATATATGTCTGAAAATAAGAAAAGAAATTTGTTCTTATGTTATAGAAGTTTCAAATTTGGCAACTTATAGTTAGTTTTCATATGGAATAACACTCATATTTTCGAATTTAAAAAACAGTTTTAAAAAATTCTCTGTGTGAAATGAACTTTTTAATTAATGAGAATCTCTCTATACACTATATTTTTTGTGTGATTAGGAGTATCTGATTTAACTAAAACTTTTGTAGTTGCTATAGAAATTTCCCTTGAAAGTGCAACGTATAGCTGTCCGTGCGAAAATACTTGTTGTGGAAGATATATTCCGACATGAGGTATTGCCTGTCCTTGAGCCTTGTTGACTGTCATGGCAAAACAGAGACAAACAGGAAACTGTTTCCGTATGAATTTGAATGGATATCCTTCATCATTTACAGGACTCAATGGTATACGCGGAATGAATACGTGTTTGCCAGAGTGCTGTCCAGTAGTTACCTCAGCATGGATACTCCCATTGCAGAGACCATTTGAAGGATCTAGATTCCTCAAGAGCATTATCGGACAATATATTTTCAACAATAATCGATGAGGTGGAACTCCATTTGGAAGTAATGTGTTGAGAAACTCTTGTTGATAGTAATTATTTGTGTCATCTACTGCTACATCATAAATGAGAAACTCTTTAGATTCACCTGGGAAAAGATCAATCATACTTTCATTTATGAGATCTACGTTTTTATTTGTAGTGTAAAGAATTGCTCTTTGTGTTATATATTGTGATGATTCTGCATTATTTGCTAGTTCTGAGAAAACGGTGTTGATTAAATTGAGCTCTGGAGAGTTGTTATCGTTGGAGGAAAGTACTATGTCTTTTGGAAGTATGACAAAGTCTTCTCCCATAGTTGGTTCTAGTCCATTGCTGATGTTGATAAAGTATTCCATGAATTGATGATCATTTTGGGCTCTCATATTCTCCTTCAATTGTAGTTTTTGCATTTTCCCCCATAGATATGATCGTAGCAAACTTTGATTAACTATTTGTTGTCTTGTTGCTCGCGGAACAAGTAGAAGAACTTGGCGAAAATCTCCCCCAAATATCATTACTTTACTCCCAAATGGTTTAGAATTGTTCATGATATCTTGAAAAGTTATGTCAACAGTCTCAGTTGTTGCTCTCTTTGCCATCGGAGCTTCATCCCATATAATGAGTGTTGATTGTCGAATAAGTTCGGCTCGACTACTTTGCTTTGATATATGGCATATTGATGATTCGTTTGCTTGCAATGGAATGTTGAATCTTGAATGAGATGTTCGGCCTGCAGACATTATCGAAGCAGCAACTCTAGAAGTTGCAGTTGCAAATGCTATCATACCACGTGATCTTATTTTAGCAAGTAATGCACGATATAGAAATGTTTTGCCAGTTCCTTCAGGTCCATCAACAAAGAAAACCTCTTTGTTTTATTGTTTACTTTATCAAATATGAGATCATATGCTCTTCTTTGATCATGATTTAGATAATGTGATGCATGTTTGTCTTCAATTGGTGTTTCAACTGATCTTTCATCTAATATGTCCTTTCTACTGAGAGAATGTGTATCTGTGTAGACATCTCTTAGTTGAGGCAAGTCATATGCGTTGATATTTCTTCTCATGGACGGAAGGAATGATTGAATATCTTGAAGTGTATGTTGAAGTTGTGAGTGCGACGAATTTTGATCATGTTTTCTGAAATCTTCAGACATATGTTCAAAGTAAAGATCCCATAAATTTCTAACATTAGTCGATTCACAATAAGTCAGCGATGTAGCAAAACGTCTTAAAAGTGCTCGAGGCATCTGAAAAGCAGTTGCTTCATCTAAGCATTCAATGATACTTAGATCAGACTCAAGAAGCCGTCTTTTTTGGGCTGCTTATTTAAATGTCCAATATTGACTTCCATTAACATTCATGAGGTCCTCAAAAGACTTAGGCCCCCTTACATGATTCAGTAATAAATGAAGATAATATCTTTCCCCCTCACCTGATTTCGCACTTGCAATGTGTGAACACTTGATACGTTCACAATACATATTATTTACATAATCACTTATCAAGTAGAGAACTGCTTGAATTGCCATCCATGAATAACTAATGGTTTCAAATATTGCTTTCTCATTCTCATCCTCTTCAATCTCATCCATGATCCATCTCTATTTCATGATCTTCATACATGAAAGAGTTATGGGAACTCGTCCACCTCTATTTGTAATTAGTGCGTGATACTCCACCAAGATCTGGAAAGATGATATTACGTCCTAAAAAAATAAGGCAAAAATGTTATGAATTCAAAAATTAATTAAAACTAATAATATTATATTATTAGAAAAAGTAAAATATGCAATATGATATTGTTTTAATGAGAGTTTAAAGTAAATATAGTAACATTGAAAATTTGAAAAGAGATGGACCTAATTACTGCTGTTTATATTTACGAAAGAATCATTTACATGTTTAAATCACTTAAGGATAGCAATCCTACGTGGCTAAGCCCAACCCTGCATATTATTAAATATTTTATATAATAAAATACAAAAAAAATTGTTTTTATCAATGAATTTTTATTAAAAGTACGAATATGCTAAAAAATCAAAATAATATTAGAAAATCACAATTTGACTTCACGGTCCATTCAATGTAAAGTCCATTGTTTAAATAATAAGTTGATCCACTACTATCTTATGCAGACCACTCAGCTCATTTGGATACGATTTTATCACTTTAGAGTTTCTTATTTTTTGGGAAGCTCCATCATGTTATTCTGGGCTTCACAAATAAATTGTACAGTGTAAAATGTTATACAAAATTTTCTTATTGGACACGCTCATAATTTTAGGCTACAAATTGTTGATTATTCTTAAAGAACGATACATGACTCCTAGTTTTAAAGTTCACATTTCATAAATAACAAACTTATTAAAATATTTCAAAAATCAGGTGATAAATAAATTTATGAAATATTAAAATATAATATAATATACATTAATTATTTATATTGATGCCACCCCACTACACCACCTTCATTCCCCTCACTACACCACCTTCCCTCCACCTCTCCACCGGAGACGGCCACTGCTCCGGCGACTCTTTCGGAGACTTTTCGGCAAACTTCCAACGACTTTTCCGACGAACACTCCGGCGAATTAAAGATTTCCAAAAAAATTGAAAATCACACCCACTCCCATGGATTCACCTACCACCACCCCACCCCTGCCTCCAAGTCTTAAAAAATTATCGAAAAAATTTCAAGTCACTTCATACAATCAAGTTGCCGTCCGTCTCATCTGTTACTAATTGTGACCAAGTGTGTACTCAATGTGACTAATTGTGACCAAATACATGTTAATTGTGTTAATTGTGATCGAATGTGACTTGAATATGTTTAAGTCACGTTTGGTCACAACCAGTTACAGTATACACATATTTGGTCACAAATGGTCACCACAAACAAATCTGCTTACATCACGGACCAACACCACAATCCACCACCAGAAAGAAGTGATGGAAATTGTTTACAAACTTCTGATACAATTGATTCATCCAAAAATTACAGCAACGACATAACAATAGAAAGTAACTACTATTATTTTATCAAAACACTAAAAATCTCATTGCAAAATTCATTCGTGTTGACACAAAGCAGGGCTTAACAAAAATTCATACCAAAAATCAACGTACGAATCCATTGCCTATTAAAAATACTAATTTAAAACCAGCTAATTTACATAATCAAAATTATAATTCTATTCAACAGCAAAGAGAATTACAATCAATCTTCATATCATCGGAATACTTGTAGCATCGCCAACAAACCCACTGCTAACAGCCACAGGAGATCCTGATCCACAACCATAGCAATCGACATCACCATCTCACCATCACAACACCACCACCTCGCCGCCACCGCCACCATCTCACAATCTGAAATAGAAACAAAAACAAAAAAACCCCAAAACCACCACCAATCTAACCCAACACAACCACCAACACCCCCATCGACACCACCACAACACAAAACCACCACCAAATTTCTCTACTCCAGTAAAGATGACGCCTTTACACAGCGGCTTTGGCTAATCAAATCAATTCGAAGGAGAAATCCCTAAAATACCCCAAACTCCCTCCCCAAATTTTTCTTCTGTCGACGATCAAAATGCCCCAAACACCTTCCCATATTTTTGTACTACGGTGGCAGGTGCACCGTCGGACAACGCTGCTGCAAGTTCGCAGCAGTCTCGCCACTGCCGTTTGACACCGCTACGAATGGTAGAGCTCACAACGTTGTGCGCACAGCGCCGCTACATGGCGTCGTCGCGCAGCTACTAGCACTGTAGCAACACGCCTCTTCGTGCAGAGGTCCGGGTGGGAAGACAAATAGAGAGGCTGGGAAGAGAGAAATCCCTTTACTCGCTGGCCAGGAGAGAGAGAAAGATGATAAAGGGAAATGATTAGGGTTTGGTTAGGGTAGAAAACGGTGGGTGGGTTAAATATGTAGAATAATTAATTTTTATAATAATATTATTACTATTTAAAATCTTATTTATATCTGATTTTTGAAAAGAAAACTTTTAAATCTGAATTTTAAATTGTATAGTTTAAAATTAGGGGTGGGAGTAATTTCCTCTTATTCTTAATACCATGTAAATTCATATATTTATAACTTATATACAGATATTGTAAAGAAAATAATAATTTTGGAACCACCTTTTTGTAGCTAAAATCGATAATCGAATTCGAGCCGTAGGATTCTTTATTTTAAGACTAAGATTAGACTAGACCACTTCATTAAACCCAAACTAAAAAACTAATTTCTTTTGATTCTTGTACGAATAATGTAATTCCAAATAAAACTTCCCACCCCTTATTCACGAAAAGTTCATTCGTTTTTATAATACTTTGATAATATCTTCATGGGTGAATTTGTATCAGATGTTATTAACTGCAAATCAAATGCATCGGAAAATAAGAATATGTCGTATATTTTTCCTATTTCAGCTTGAATGTTTCTTTCTCCTTGATGGATCACTTGAAGACGAACAAGGCCGACCTGATATGATCCGGGATGAGCAATCACTTAGTCGAGTCACATGAGCCAAGGGTTCAAGCAATGAAATTCAGACGGGTGAAGTTGACAAGCCAATGTTCAAGTTTCGTGAAGGGCTCGGGAGCCGAAACGAGTTAGATTCAAAGTTTGGAAGATATTTGAAAAGAAAACGAGTAGCGTGTATTAAAATGAATATAACTCTTATCTCGGGTGTCAGATTTTCGCCTATCGTCACGAAATTTTGCACAAATCTTTGTGGGCGCATGATACTTTTGGGTTTGCGATCGCACAGAAACATGTCAAAAAGCAATTTGGAAAGGATTTTAATTTTCCGCTAATTTCCTTGTTTTGTTATAATTTTAGTTTATGTAAGATCTTGTAATCTTTAATTGATATTTTCATTTTTTCCATATTTTCTTAGGTTTTCTAGTATTAGTATAAATATAAAACTTTATTTCATTGTAACATTAAAACTTCTGATAATGAATTATTGAGAATTTTCTCTCCATTGGTTCTTGAATGAACTACTGAACTTGTCAAATATTTTATTATATTTATAGCATTCAAAACCCTAGAACTTATCAAAAGATTAGGCACCATTTGTGGCATTCGCAAATCGAGGTTCGTTGATTTTGTAATCAAGAAGTTATTCAAACTTTGCTTTTGTTTGGTTGCTTTATTCAATAATTTGAGGGTTGAGATTCAACCATCCACGACCTGAATTTGGACTTTTTCGATGTTTCAAACTAATTCCGCAAGTTCCACGTTGATCCCGTTCACAGGTTCGCATCATTTGGTATTAAAACTTAGACTCCAAAATCAAGATTATATCATTTTCTTTTCTTTGAGTTTTTTTTTGTTTCCCCTTTTTTCTGTCCAATTCTTCGTGTTCGTAATTTTTTTGTCTTTGATCCAGAAAACTCAAAAAAGAGTCAAAAATTATTTTTGGGCTAATCTAGCATCCAAATCAACTTTTGTTTATTTCTTTGATCTCGTAGTCAATTTTTGAGTTTATCACAAAAAAAAAATTTAATGTTCACCCGTACAGTTCCGAAAAAAAATTCATGATTTATTTTGAAAATTTCCAACATCCTATTATTGATTCTACATTCAAATCTAACTCTGTTAAGTCTATTCCAAATTCAAGAACCACTTTCTTGAATTAAAATTATTTATCACCCCAAATTATCCAATAATTCCTTGAGTCTTTAAGGTCACAAATCTCACTTGGTTTGAATTCTACGAGAATAACTCCTATTTGAGTTTTAATTGTTCTATGAAGGACTTGATTGAAAGCTGGGATGATACACGAGTGAATTTTAGTGAGACGGAAATATTATAGAAATTAGGATGTCGAATGAAGTGAAAAGATGATTGGGGATGTGCATGACAAATTGGACAGGCATGACACAAGGATTGATAATCTTCATTGGGAGCAACGTGCAGAAGTATTCAATACTAGAAGACATGGTAGAAATCTTGGTGAAGGAAGTGTTGATCAGAATATGTGTAATAGAAAAACAATATTTCCCTCATTTAAAGGAAGAAGTGATCCAGACGCATACTTGGCATGGGAAGAAAAATTGAGTTTATATTTGATGCTCATGGTTACTCCAAGGAGAGAGGTAAAGTTAGCTGTAGCTCAATTTGTAGGTTATGCTATAATTTAGTGGGATCAGTTGACAACTTCTAGGTTGAGGAATTATAAGAGACCTATTGGAACTTGGGATGAGTTGAGAGCTATTATGAGGAAACGATATGAAGCTAGTCATTATTTTGGGTATAGGAGTGATAGACGAAAGAGGGTTTCGAGATGATCCTAAAAGGTGTGATGGAGTTGAGAAGTCAATGAGGGTAAAATACCTATTGAAAAGCATGTTAATAGTATTCCCAGTAAACTGACTAGTTTGGATTACAAACTAGAATTTCCGAAGATTCGTGACATGATTAAGTCTCAAAATGATCATACCAAGGAACAAGTGAGAAAAAAGAGAGAAAATAGTGAGGTGGCTAAATGTGATACAAAAAGAGAGGAGTCTTTGGAGAGAAAAGAAGAGTCAGAAGAGAGCTTGCATGGCATTGAGAGAGGAGTTGAGTTGGAGGATGGCGAAATGAAAAATGTAGTTGAAATTAGAGAGAGTGAACAAATTAAAGAGTCGAAGCTAGAGCAGACTGATACAAAAATTGTAGAGATGGTTCAGCAAGAGAGTGGGCAAATAATGGAAGTGTGTTGAGCAAATGGTTAAAAATATTGTGGGGAATGAATAACAGAGTTCCATTGTTAAGTAAGATGATGGAGATGGTGCATTATGAGTACGAGGACCATATCTCGTTGATGGGGAAGCTAACAAATTCAACTGTATTTCAGGTTGACATTGTGCGTGCAAATTCATGCAACAACATTTTTGGTTGAATGAATTTGTGCTGCATTACATCCATACCTGGGAAATGATCCAGGTGGTGCAATGATGAGATGAGTAGCAGGTTGGTTAACCCCTTCAGATCACAAAGTACGAATTCGAGGACGAATCTTTTCGAAGAGATAAGAGATGATATGATCCGGGATAGACAATCATTTGGTCGGGTCACACGAGTCAAGGGTTCAAGTAATGAATTTCAGATGTGTGAAGTTGACAAGCCAATGTTCAAGTTTCGTGAAGGGCTCGGGAGCCGAAACGAGTTGGGTTCAAAGTTTGTAAGATATTTGAAAAGAAAATGAGTAGCATGAATTAAAATGAATATAACTCTTAGCTCAGGTGTCGGATTTTCGTCCATGAGTACAATTCGAAATCGTCATGAAACTTAGCACAAATCTCCACTGGCGCATGGTAATTTTAGGCTTGCAATCGCACAAAACATGTCGAGAACAATTTGGCGAGAATTTTTATTTTTCACGAATTTCTTTATTTTGTTAGAATTTTAGTTTAGGTAAGATTCTTGTAATCTTTAATTAATATTTTCATTTTTTCCATATTTTCTTACGTTTTCTACTATAAGTATAAATATGAAACTTTATTTCATTGTAACATTATAACTTTTGATAATGAATTATTGAGAATTTTCACTCCCTTGGTTCTTGAATGAACTACTAAACTTATCAAATATTTTGTTATATTTGTAGCGTTCAAAACCCTATAACTTATTAAATGATTGGGCACCCTTTGTGGCATTCACAAATAAAAGTTCGTTGATTTTGTAAACAAGATGTCATTCAAACTTTGTTTTTGTTTGGTTGATTTGCTCAATAATTTGGGAATCGAGATTCTAGCATTAACAACCTGAATTTGGACTTTCCCGACATTTCAAACCAATTCCGCAAGTTCCACGCTGATTCCGTTCCCGGACCATATGCCAACTTCAATTAAGTGGCCTCTATAAATATTAAGCTCCTGTTTGATAGAGATTAAAATCATATTTTTATCAAATTTTGATACAAATTGATGGAATGTATAGTTGAAAACTAGGCCCTATAAAATATGCAGTTAAAATTAATTATTGTATTTGACTTAAAAATAATTAAATATAATTAAAAAAGAATAAACATAATTAAGAAAATTGGAATACAAAATACAAGATTTAAGTTCCAGCACAAGCATAAAAAAGGAAAAAAGAATAATAAGTGGATCAGAAAAATTTCAAACCAAATTACATAACAAATAAAGAAGTAGTAGTTTAATCAAAACATTAATCAATACAATGATATTGAAAAATTGGAAAAAAATGGAGAAATAAAACAAAATGCAAGAATCTAGAAAGAGAAATGAATATTAGTGTTTTTAGCAACAACTCAAGTGTAACCCCACCATGAGAGTATTAGAAAAAATAATGGTCGTAAATTTTGAAGAGAAAAGTGACATTTTATTTCATTTTAGGAAAAAGAATATATATATATATATATATATGTGATATATTTATGTGATGCATAATGTATGTAATAAGTTTTATGTCATTTATAATATTTTTTTTAAGAAATGTTTATATTTTCAAAATTTATTAGTTTCTTGCATATGATAATTCTAAATTAAACAAATTTGTAATTATATTTTTTGTTTTTCTTCAATCAGACAATTAACCTTACATAATTTAGACAATCGCTTACGCCGCCTATAGCCAGGGCTGACCCTAAAGACCATGTCCAAATTTTTGGCAACAAATGTTTTTTAAAGCCCTTAGCCATGTATGGTTGTGGAATGGAGAAAAAAAGTTCAAAATCTCATTCATTAAGCCTCTGTTTGTCTACCATTTTATCAAATATTGTTTTCTACAGTAAACAATTTCCACCACACATTCACCTAATAAAATATTCTACACACAAATCAATAAAGTTACTTTAAATTTCAACCACACATTCTCCAAAAAATACTATTCATTACATCATTCTTCTCCCAATAATGGGGGACAAACACACCCTAAGTTGTTTGATCCAATCAATTACTGTGTACCAAAGACGCCTTAAAATTTTTGTGGGGACATGAACAGAAGGGAGCTGCTCATCATCCTCTTCCTTCCAATATGTTTCGAGTATCTCCACGACCTACTTATGCATGTTCATTTGCATAAATTTGTGCTCACCAGTTCCATAATTGTATCATAACCATGTGAGACGTGACTAACAAAGTGGTAATCATTATAATTAAATCCAAGTTTACATTTAAAACAGAATTAAAATGTTTAATATATTTGAAGAGTATAAAAGTGAAATAATCCAAATCAAATTTCTCCGTAGTTGTAGTAACACGAAGTTGCAGCCCAGCTTAAGCAATCACACAAGCAGTGTTAGGTTTCCAAGAACATACCTAAGCAAACACACCATATTATCTATAATGTATTTAAATATCACATTAGGTGGGAATCATTTTTTGGACAATTATAGTCATACACAATTCAATTATTTCAATATTATCTTACTTTTAAAGGACAAGAGTGAGGTAGTCTCAGTTGAGCTGGCAGCCACAGTGTGAAAATTCGATTCTTGCCTCTAACAAATTTTTGGAATTAGACTATTTGTGGACATCAGTATGACAACTCTTGTATCATGTTCTGCTGAGGCGCATTCTGCGATTTACCTCATCCACGATGCTCAACGGACGGGGTGGTGGCGGGCCCTCAAGTTTGGGGTTCAACCTTTAATAATATCTTACTTTTCTTTTGTCAATATTTATTTAATTTACAAATGGTAATAAATACTATAATTAATTTTCAATTAATTAACATTCGCATTCATTTAATGAATATTAATTAGAATTTCATATTCACATTTATATGCACGTTCATGTCCATGTTATTAATTGTCAATTAATTAACATTCACAATCATTTAATTAATATTAATTAGAATTTCACATTTAAAAATGCAGTTCATTATTCACATCCATGTATGCTAATTACAATTTAGTTTCACTTATTTTGAAATAAAATTATATTCATTTAATATAAATGGTTTAGCATTCGTTGTCACGTATATATTATTTGGTTCTAAATTAATTAATATTCACGTTAATTTTAATACTCACGTTCAAGTATACATTTCACTATTTACGTGCATGTATAATGATTAACATTTATTTTCAGGGACTTGCATTTCTCTCATATTTAGATTAGTGGGTGTTTGACACCCATTCTTGAAGAAAAATAATTTTTTGAATAGTGATTGATGGAAGAATGTATGGTTAAAAAGTAAGGAGAATTTTTGAGTTTATTTGTAATATCATTTTATTGATAGAATGTGTGGTTGAAATAAAGAAAGAGAAAAGAATGAAAATAAGAATGAAAAAAAAAAATGGGTGTCAAACAGGGCTAAAATGATAAATGGATGATCAAATATTACTTTCACAACACTTATAAAATATTTCAGAATAACGAACAACACACATTCAACTTAACTAGTTATAACAAAAGTTGTTGCATCATACCATACAATTTTTCTCACTACTATCATTACTCATTAGAATGGAATTAATGAATTTATCAACCATTTTGTTGAATTATTCAATATTGTACATATATAAGCCTTTGTTTGGTTTTGTTAAAAATTATATTTTTTTGTAGATTTTTATAAAAGCTGATGAATTATATAATTTAAAAATTAATAAAAATTATGAGGGTCATGAAACGTGTGGTTGACAATTGTCATAGTAAAAATTGTAGTGTTCATTGGTGGCAAACAGGTCTTCATTTTTTTTCTTTTGAAACACTTGTATAGAGAACCCTAAAGTTATATCTGACCAGAAAAGTCTTTTATGCCATAAAATAAGGGCATAGTATGAAAGCGTAGCGTGCATTAGGCTATACAAGCAATCTTGTGGTTGATTGGATATTTATAAAGTTTGATTTGAAAAGAAACCTAAAGTATTTTACAGTTCATAGAAAATTTGGATTTTGGGGCCTCTTCCGGCCAATATTTTTTAAGTGTCCTCATGGCAATTACGCGTATTTTTCTGTCGTCGTGATCAGTCTGGAGGTCCTTAATCTTCTGTAGACCCCCAGCCTCATCAATCATCTGAGCAAAGACGTTAACATCTTTGGTGTTACCTTGGTTCTTCTCAGCTTCTCCAACCTTCAGAATGTCCTCAAGGCCTTCCAAGCAGAATATGATGAAATCTACTTCGTTGGGACAAACTAGAAGATCGCACAATGGCTTTATACAACCCTCGTGCACCAAGAACCTGTCACCAAGATGAATCATTAATTCTCAAACCTAAATGTACAATAAACTAAGAGAATATGACAATAGATGTGGAGAATTTACTTAATTTGCTCATTAGTTCCGTTAGTGATGGCAAGAGAAATGGCGAAAACAAGTTCTAGCTGCATTGAAAAATCAGCATTTTGAAGCAGTTGGAGAAGAGCTGAAATAATACCAACCTCAATCACAGCCTGTGTATTAAGATGACAAACAGAAAAACAGTACAAATGTTAAATGTCAAATTTATCAAAACAGAAGTACTAATACGTGACAAAAATTGTGAAGAACGGCAAGCAAAAAATAACCAGTTTTTGATGTTCAAAACAATAATCGACTGGTGGAAACTAAAATGTCTTTACTCTAACATCGTTCCTCCCCATTCTCCCGTTGAAAAGAAAAATGGCTTATTTGTCTCGATGCATAAATTATGAATGCATAGAGTATTACCACAAAGGCTAAAACAATTTCACAGTAACTTGCATACCTGAATATGATCCTTTGTCCGTCCAATGATAAATGAAATGATCCGACAAGTTTTCTCCTTGACATCATTCTCATAATCTTGTGTCAAGAAGTTAAGAAGGCAAGGAAGAGCCCCTTTATCAATGATAACCTGGAAAGCATTCAACAGGAGCAAGTTTGTAAAAAAGAGATTATTGCTTGACATCCTTAATTATGGAGTTAGCACAAAAAATCTCATTAGATTTCTTCTTAAAAAGTGGTCAAAGGTTACAAGGGCTGTTTTCTCAGGATGATACTGAGTTAAAAAAGCGGTCATCAAAGAATTGGATTGTCTCTTTATATTTTTGCTACTCAAAGTATTTTCCTAGTCAAGGGAGACCTATAAAGTATGTCAAGATACACCCTTGTACAACTTGGGAACCACTAATATGGTTCTGTTAAATGAATTCAATGTAGCTACATACTAGAGGATAATCGCAAAAGAATAAGGGAATGCCAAATTTGAACATGAATAATTGAGATCAGAAAGTAGTAAATATCTTTTAACAATCATGATTCCTTAAAAAATTCGTTGTTGTTGTGATTCGAGCAACAATAATAATGAAGAACATTAAGTCGACAAAGAAATAAGAACTAAATTTACGTGGTTCGACAATTTGCCTACATCCATAAGAGCTAAGCGGTTGTAATATTATTGACATGTGCATAAGAGGGCTACATTATATATATTAACCCTAGCCCATATTTTAGGGCTCGAATAAAACTTTAAGGAAAAATCCAAAAATACCTTCGTACAATACTACGTGGACACTACCCCCGTACCCCTAACCTATTAATCATCCCTTGAAAATAGACAATGAATTAAGCTAGAGAAGGCCGATGCAGTCATTCCACTATGTTCCGTTCGGTGCATTATGCTCCCCTCACTCCACTCTGCTCCACACCACTCCAGCCTCGGCCAATTTATTTCAGCCTATATATCCCACTATATATGAATCACATATACAATAATCTTCATCTTGGCAAATATCCATCCCTTTGGAGAAATAATGGAAAAACATACCCTCGAAAAAACACCATCTAGGATCAATAGGTTGAGACACCCCCTTCTAACACCTGGAGACATTAATCAAGTTCAAGCAATGCTTGAACTTATCCATGACAATAGGTTTTGTCAACATATCCCATGCATTCTCAGAAGTGTGAACTTTCTCAAGCAACATTTCACCAAAAGAAACAAATTCCTTGATCCTGTGAAACCTTACATCTATATGCTTGGTCCTCACATGATACACTTGATTCTTTACCAAATGGATGGCACTCTGACTGTTACATTTCAATTGAACTCTACCTTGTTGAACACCCAACTTCTGGACCATTCTTGTAAGCTACAAAGCTTCTTTGGTAGCCTCAGCCACTACTATATAACCTGCCTCAGTCATAGACAGTGCAACTAGAGACTGAATCATAGGCCTCCGACAAATGTCTTCTTGCCAGAGTGAATACATAACCTGTAATCAATCTCCTATCATCCAAATCCCCAGGATAATCTGAATCCACATATCCCACAACTGAAGGATTATTTTACTGCCTGCTAAACATGATGACATGGTCTGTAGTAGTCCTCAGACATCTAAAAATCCACTTGACTACATCCCAACGCTATCGCCCAAGACTTGCCATAAACTTGATCATCACACTAAGAGCTTGTCCTAAATCAGGTCTTGTACAAATCAAAGCATACATCAGACACCCCCACTGCACTAGCATATGGAACATTTGACATGTCTTTATTTTCAACATCTTTCTTCGAGTACTAAGCGGTAGACAATCTAAAATGATTTGCTAAAGGTGTACTCACGGATTTTACATTACTCATGCTAAACCTCTCGAACACCTTCTTAATTTAACTGAGCTGAGAAAACTATAATTTTTTGGAATATATGTCCTTGCAAATCTCTATACCAAGAATCTTCTTTACTACACCCAAATCTTTTATGTCAAATTCTCTTCTCAACAAAATCTTCCAACTTGTTGACCTCACTCATACTCATCACAACAATCAACATATCCAGGGGCGGAGGGAGGGGGGTCCTCCCCCCACCCCCCAATTTTTTTGACAAATTTTATTTTTTATTTTTTTAACTGAACGAGAATGTTCAAATTTTGGATTCTTCAGCTATAAAAATAAAAATGCATTATGCATATATACCTAAGTCTTAACTTTTAATTTTGAAGTTTGAACTAGTAGAATTGTAAGCGCCCAAAAAATAATTGTCGATTACCGACATATCTCCATGCAGGCGTTACTATCGTTTAAATTTTCAACTAATGTACATTAATTTATGTTCATTTGTTTCATTTCTCCATCACAAAGTACCAATTTCCCTCATTTTAACATATAATGTTTTTTAAAAAAAAATTCGGGTGTTGGCCCCTACCCTTTCAACTCTGGGACCCCCTACTTCTACAGGCTGGCTCCGCCCCTGAACATATCCTCCTTATAAAGTAACGAAAAAATAAAAGAACTATTGTCAAGGCTCTTTACATAAACACAAGAATCATACTTACATCTCATGTAGCCAATCCTGATCATGTAGGAGTCAAATCGTGAAGATTGCTTCAACCCATAAAGTGATCTCATCTATTTACAAATCAAGTGCTCATGTCCTGGCTGACTAAACCCTTTTGGCTACTCCATTTAAATCTCCTCGCTACTGATAATAAGAACATAAGAAATCAAATCTTCAAAATCATACCTAGTGGGTGGTTTGATAGTGCGTCTGGGTCTATCTGTAGCTATACTATGATGTTCATAATCTTCTGAGTTAGAACTCTGTGCAGTATGCACGTTATGTTCTCTAGGATGGATCTCTACCCCCACTTACACCACATGCTCATTGTTTCTGCAATTTTCTAGCACCTGTTTCTCTTCTCCCTTAATACACCGTAACATAGATTTCTCATCAAAAATCACATATCTACTGATCACCTCTTTGTTTGCCTTTGGATCCCACATCTTGAACCCTTTCACCTCTCTCTGATACCCTATAAAGATACTATATCTAGACTTTGTATCAACTATCAAGCTTCAATCTTTCCTCACTAGAAACATGCATATATGCTGGACATCCAAACATTCTCAAACCAAAACAATCGATCGCACTGCCTATCCATACCTCCTCTGCTACATTCTCCTCTAGTGTCGCTTAGGTGACTTGTTAATCAAGAAATATGCCATACTTATTGCATCTGTCTAGAAGTTCTTTGTAAGCCCTATATTCAACCTAAGACATATCATTCTTTCTGCTCTTGGAGTGTTCATCATTTCTGCTACACTATTTTGTTGTTACGTACTATAAAGTGTCTCTTAATCTCATGATGCTCACAAAACCGTAAGAACTTTGAATCTGTGTACTTAGTACCATTGTCTGACACGAAGCATTTAATCTTCCTCCTTGTTTGGTGTTCTACTTCAGCTCTCCACAATGTGAACTTGGAGAATGTTTGTGATTTGTGCCACATAAAGTATACCAAACCTTTCTTGAGTAATCATAAATAAAACTCACGAAATGCACATGTCTTCCTCACTACCCTTGTTGGCTCCAAATATCTATATGAATACAGTAAAATTTCCCCTATGTCTTGTATGCAGCTATTTTAAACTGCATCCTATGCTATTTTCCAAGAACATAATACTTCCAGAAATCAAGTTTACGTGTGTTGACACCCTTAAAAAGATTTCTCTTATGAAGTTCCACCATACTACGCTCATCCATATGACCCAACTGCATATGTCACAAGACTGTAGTTTCTAACTCAGACTGCAATAGCAACTCCACCTACAATTGTAGTACCCAGCAACTTCTAAATATTTCCAGCATGTTTCTGCCCATTCATCATTGTCATGATACCTTTACTTATCTTCATTATTCTACTTTCAAACTTATAATTGATCCCGTTGAGTCTAAAGTACCCAATGAAATCATATTCTTCCTCAAATATAGCACATGTCTAACCTCACACAATGTTCTAACAATACCATCAAACATTGTAATCATGATATTTCCTATTTCAACAATTCTGCAAAATGCATCATTCCCCATCAAGATAGAACTAGAATTTACTAACATGTAGGTGTCAAACCAATCTTTATTGGGTGTCATGTGATGGGAGCATGCTGAATCCAAAATCCAAGAATCTGTGAGATTATCTAAACTGGATGAATAGAAAGCATATCTGTGTCACCGTTCTCCGAGTCTTCGTCCAATATATTCTTAGAGTTTGATGACCTTATTTCTTCTCATCATTCCACTTCTTCCTCTCTGGACATTCTCGCTTCATGTGTCCCTTTTCCCGCACTTATAGCACTATATATCATTCTTTCTGGATTTAGATCGAGCTTTATTGTCACTTGATCCATTCCGAAACTTGTTTATTCCACTTTCATAATTATCTTGGACCACATGCCCTTCACCTTGAGAACTTTCATCACTGGCTTTCATCCTCTAATGAAATCCTAATGGAACACATGTGACCTCTTTCAACTCCAGTGTTTCCTTTCCCCTAAGTTAATTACCTAAATAGTCACTAAACTTTGTCAAAAGTTTTTAAGAAGTCATTGAACTTCAAAAATTCTCTAAATAGTCACTGAACTTTGCAAAAAGTTCCTAAGGGGTCACTAAACTTCAAAAATTCCCTAAATAATCACCGAACTTTGCCAAAACTTTCATAAATAGTCACTCAACTTTATAAAAAAATTCTAGGGGATCACTAAACCATTGATGCATGGGGTCCTAATTTGCAAAGTTCGGTGACCTCATGGGAATTTCTGGCAATGTTCAGTGACTATTTAGGGAAGTTTTGAAGTTCAATGACCCACTAGGAACATTTTGCAAAGTTCAGTGACAATTTAGAGATGTTTTGAAGTTTAGTGACCTCCTAAAAACTTTTGGCAAAGTTCAATGACTATTTAGGTAATTAACTCCCTTTCCCCACATCAAATTTGTAACCGAACTTTTGTATGTAGCAGAAGCTAGTAGGGAATTCAATAACATCAACACATTGTCTTCATCTTTGAACTTTACATCAACTTGCTTTGGATTACTAATAATCTGGTTGAATACGTTGATATGTTGGTTCAGATCCTAGTCCTCTGTCATCTTAAGGCCATACAATTTCTACTTGAAATAAAGCTTGTTTGTCAATGACTTGGACATATATCGACTAACTAGTTTCAAACATATTTCAGCCAGAGATTCCTCGTCCATCACATGATACATCACGTCAATGGATCTTTTACCCTTCTCTGCCATAATTTGAAATTCACAGTTCCATCAAACTTAAGCACATCAAACTTCTCAGAATAAACCTCAAACATCGTAGATCTGGCTCTAATACCAGTTGTTGTGATTTGAGCAACAATAATAATGAAGAATAAGAAATTGATAAGGAAATAGGAATACAGATTTACATGGTTCGGCAATTTACCTACGTTTATAAGAGCGAATTCATTCTAATATTATTGATATGTGAATAATAGGATTACATTTTATACATAATAATCACAGCCTATACTTTAGGGCCCGTACAAGACGTTAAGGAAAAATTCGAAAATACCCACGTACTATATCGCGGAAACGCTGCACCTGTACCCCAACCTATTAAGCATCATTGGCATATAGACAATGAATTAAGCCCAAGAAGACCAATATCGTCATTCTGCTCCGTTCAATGCACTATGATCCCCTCACTCCACTCTAACCTCAACCTATTTATTCATATATACATGTAGTTATGAAAAAGAAGATCATCATAAAAGAAATCTAATGCATGAGATAAGTTGTCAAACTCTCAAAATAAGTTTTACCATTTGAATTAGAAGTTAAGGAAATGTTTAAGGACAAACGTGGTTCAAAACAAATTTTCTTATAAGTAAGTTGATCTATTCTAAAGTTCACCTAACTCTGTAAGAGGGGCATAAGATGATAAAGGCAACAACACAAGTAACTTGGAAATGCTTCTTTCTACAAAATTTAACTATCAATCATCTTCCATCACACAGACTCATAATGCACGTTTGTGTATACTTGAAACCAAACTCTTAACATTTGCACATCGCACTAAAATGTTTCAACGAGTAACTTTTGAAATTTGTACAGTTTTTTATTTCGTAGAGATTGTATGTACTTCAAACGTATTATAAGAATTGTATTGAAACTGAACATATATGGATCATGGATAAGACAAAAACAATGAGGACTGAAGCCATTCTTCTAATGATTATTTAGCACTAGAAGGAACAAGACTGTATTTGCAAAATGAATATTTCTAAACCATGAAGGATGAATTGACAAGGACACCCCTCTCTACTTGAGGTAAATACAGTACATAATGACTGGTAAGTATGTAGACCATCAAAACTGCTAAAAGAAAAATTGACCTACCGTACACATTTTTTATATGAAACAAGCAAAAAAGAGTTGGTTGTGAAATATAGTAAGACATTTGATGGCCTACCATTGGAAGAGTGAACATACCACATAACAAATTAATGTGCTCAAAAGGAAGTTTTCTAATTAAGGTTAAGAACAAGAGTTGGCTGATACCTGAATCTGTATAACATCTACATATTCAATAAGAATATAAACAGTGGTCAAGGCAGGATGCAAAACAATCTGTGAAGGAGATCTGCAAACCACTCAACCAAATGAGCACAGGTATGAAGTTCAATAAACAAAACCAAAGTAAAAAATCAAAATATGAGGAACGATATCAAGTAGGAAAATTTTTGCTTACAGTAAAAGATCAACCAAACGGGGGAAAACACCAGCATCAATGACAGCTTGGATTTTATCCTTTGACTCACGAGTTAGATAAAATAGTGCCATGCATGCATAGTAACAGACCATTTCATCGTCTGTACAAATCAGATGAGTAAGAGGAAGGATGACAGGTTTCACCTGCTCAATAACATCCATATGGAATTAGTTAAATATAAAGGTCCAGCAGCATTGATATGCATAAAAACCGTACAGAAAAGCCATTGGAAGACAAACCTGCTCAAACTGAGGCAGTGGCTCTCCACGACAAAGATATGACAATGTCTTTGTAGCACTTCTCATGATGGATAGTTTTGGTTTACCATTAAATTGTGCCAATAAGAGCATTAACACTTCATGACTAAGGAAAAGATCACGAGATTTTGTTGAGTCACAAGCAAAATCTACTAACATATGAAGTGCCTACAATAAATAGATGGACATACAGTCAAAAGCATCCACAAAATAAAATTTAAAGATCATATTAGTCTTTAGCAATTTGTAAAAAGTTGGACGAACATATCCCTTGTACAGGGAGCAAGGTGCTGTTATGTCATTTACTGTTAAAGGTGTTACCTCTGCTTACCAGAAGAAAACATAAAGAAAGAAAGAAAAAAGTCATAGAAAATGTCATTTTTGGCACTAGTTTAAAGGTGCAATTTTTCATCTCGGATCTGTAGCTTAACACAATTAATCAGTTGATCCCAATTTTAATCAATAAATATAAATTTGCATTCCTCAAGTAGCCCTTGTAGGAAGGTTCCAGACTCTTAGGTCCACTTTACTAGTTTAATTGACATATAAAATCACAGCATATCACTAACCTGTTCGCGAAGATCGTCCTTGGAAGATCTAAGAAGGCTCAACAAAATGGGAATTGCGTCATGATCAATCAGCATGTTGATGTTATCAGACGAACATTTTGAAAATCTTTTTATAGCCAATGCTGCCTCACACTAGTAAAACGAATAACTTGATGCATTTAGCAGTTGAAACGCAAGAAATAGACAAGAAGAAGCAATTAATAGCACAAATTTAAACCTGAAGCTGAGGGTAATCATCTCTACCAAGAAACTCAAGCAGTCGAGGAACAACTCCAGGTATTATATCCTTATTTGGGTCTGTGGAAACAAATTAATTGAAAGCAAATGGAATCAGATATCAAAGAGAAAAAAGAGTAAACAGTAATAAGATTAATATCAAGTGGAATTAATTGATTACCTCCTAAAAGATATATTTTAAACCGTTTTGTGGCCTTGAGTAGTAGTGTGTCGTCATTTGACCCACCTATAATTTCAGCCTCCATTTCCTTTCTCTGTTTCAATTGGAAGAAATTAATAATGTTTATATAACAGTTTCTAATTAATAATATTTGTGTCTTCTTTTTGTACTTCTGTGACTAAAGTAAATGTAGTGCAATTATCACACTTCTAAATTTAATATTATATTTTCTTTATTAATAAAACATGAAATCTAGAGTGGTTTAAAGAATAAAGAGAAAAAAAAAAATGGTACTGCTTTCTAAGATTTCATTACAAAGACCCTTAAATTATCTTGAGATAGAGAATCGATCAGATGGGTTTTACCAGTCGATGGATTTTTTGGAACACGTAACGAACATGAACTTGAAGGCTATCATTTCCCAATTCCTCTGATGCTTCTTGTATTTGCTTTGCTGAAGTCACAGCCGAAGGGCTAGCATCATCCAAATCAATGATTTGAAGTGTCGGTATATCTCCAATGCTACAAGGGATCTCCTCTAGTTTGAAACATAGGCTAATAATTAGGCACTCAAGGCATGGGAAGTGAGTGTCATCAGCTTTCCATTGCACTAGATTTAATCCACAAAGTTGCAGAAATTTTAGTTTGCGAAATTCTCCTTCGTTTGGCTCCCATTCTAGCCCATCAAAGGCGTCATGTTTCAGTTTGAGCACTTCAAGATTTGGCATCAAACCAACAATAGTCATATATTTCCAAGGAATTTCGCAACGCATTAAAGTTAACTTTTTGATATTTGGTGGGAAATTGTAATTCATCGGGACGCTCAAACGTTCAGGATCAGTACTATGACTTAATATTTTCAGCTTCTCAAGTTCAGGAAAATCAACTAGATTGCCTAGAGAAAAGAGTGTCATTCCTGATCTTTGAATGAAAATTCCTAACTTTTTTAGATTTGGGACACTTTTGAAGACCTCCCTGGTACAGCTAAAACTACTCACTTTCGACAATGTTAAAAGGTTATCCAGAAATAAATTCTCCCCATCTATTGATGATCTAGCAGGGCATGGCAAATAACACATCCCGAACATGAGATGCCTTAATTGTGGCATCCTCCATATTTCCTCTGGTAGATGTACATCGTTACAGTCTACAATTAAGGTCTGTAGATGCCAAAGAAAATCTGGTAATATTTTAGGTATGGAAATTTTTTCATCACAGGAAAAAGCGAGGTACCTCAAGTGAACTAATTTTATTTCTCCAATTGGGAAACCATCTACTTTTCCTTCAGCAAGATTCAACACCCTGAGCAGTGGAAAAAGCTTTTGGTGATCGCCTGATTCATAAATCTTGCCAGCCGAACGGGAACATAAAATAGAACGGACTGGTGGCAAGGATCCCATGGACGGATTGACATTTGAAGTGTCACTATATGACAATTCCTTGTGAAAAATATCTGGTTGAATACATAGGCGACGTGAATAATTTATGCCTTCAGCAAAGATTCTGACATCTTCATCTGTGACAGCAACATGAAAATACTTCTCCTGCTGGGCTTTTCTTATGCATAGAACCCTTAACAGATCATGGATGCTACAGGTTTTTATCTTTCCACTAGAACTCTTCTTGCTAATTAAAATAAGATTTCTGGAAATTAGATCGGCCAAATATTCCTCTGCTACTTCTTCCAAGGTTTTACCTCTGACTGGTTTTAGAAATCCCTCTGCAGCCCATAACTTGATGAGTTTGGAGACACGTATTTCATCATCTTCTGGAAAAATTCCCATATAGAGAAAGCATGCTTTGAGATAATGAGGCAAGTAATCGTAACTTAAAGACAGTATTTCTGAGCAGCTTGAATCTGTTGAAGTTACAACTGACTTGACATTTTGTGCAACATACTCCCAGTGACCTTTTGTCCTGTTGGATCTCGAAAGGTGGCCGCCAATCACGACAAGTGAAAGTGGAAGTCCTTTGCAACTCTCTGCAATCTCCTTTCCAGCTTTCTCCAGTTCATGAGGGCAAGAATCTTCCTCAAACACCTTCCGACGAAGTAGATTCCAACTATCAGTTTTATCTAGAAATTGCATATGATAAGGAGAGCTATGGGAGTCAACCACACTCAACAGCCGTGTTGTCAACATGATCCGGCTTCCCATCCCATCGTCTGGAAATATCCTACTCAAAGAATCCCAAGCTTCAGTAGTCCAAACGTCATCCATCACAATAAGATATCTCCGACCTTTTAAACGTTTATATAGAGTCTCTTTTAACAATTCAGTACTGTTCTCTTGATGTGTGTCATCATTGAGTTCTTTCATGGAATCCAGAAGGCTCAGCAAGACTTCTCGCTCACGATATTCTTGAGAAATTGAGGCCCAGGCACGCGTGTCAAAATGAAGTGCAATCCCTGGATGATCATAAACATTTTTAGCCAGTGTGGTCTTACCAATCCCTCCCATGCCAATAACTGGGATGACTTTAAGAGCAGGTGGATATCTAGTAAGTCGATTCATTATTTCAATCAAATCATCATGAAGCCCGACCATATCATTCTTGTCGATTGAAGGAAGTCTTGATTGTCCGGTTGGCAAAGAGGTCCTCTGGCTCTGGTGCAGATCTATTGCGCCCCACAATTCCTTAAACTTAGCCGCCTTAGTCTTAATGGAATCAATTTCATCTGCTACTATCTCCAAGTTTTCACAAAAAGCTTGGTCTCTCATTTGTCTTTCTTGGAAACCTTCGGGACCAAAATTCTTTGATATATATGATTCAATGAAATCTTCAGCTTTGTACGCTGCATCTTGAATTTCCCTTTCCAAACATCGTGCTTCCTCGCTCCTTATCTGCCAAGAATCATCCAGAAAATCAAGTAAGAAACTCAACTTCTCCTGAAGAGATTTATTTTGTTGATCCTGAAGAGGAGTCTGATGTTGTTCTAGATAAGTCTGATGTTGTTCTAGATAAGAACTTGATATCTGCCTCAGAATCTGATTGAGAGATAATACAGCAGCATAAGCCATTTTTGATTTCTCCACGGTCGCAATAGCACGAAATTGCAGCACACCTTATGCAATCAAACAAGCTTTTTGTCAAGTTTCCAAGAAAATACACCAACCAACCATTTTGAGTCTTTCAAAGTTGAACAACCACATTATTATAATAAAAATTGTTACATCATACCAGATAATTTTTCTAATAACAGCTTTTAATTTCTGATAATTAATCTCCTTTTGATAAAATACATCAACTTGTTTTCAAGAATATACCTAAGCAATCACGCCAACAAAAAAATTTTGAGTCTGTCAAAGTAGGCTACTTACCAGTTCAAAAATTTGAAAGTTTGGAGATGGAGAGTCAGAGGAATCGTCGTTTCGTTGGTCCGTTGCTGTGGACTGTGGACTGTTCTCACTCCTCACTCTCCCAGGTAGGTCGTGTGTGATGAAAAGTAGGCCAGTGAGCAAAATTTGTCGAATTGGAAAATCGAACCCAAATCGTATTTTTAAAATCGTCCGTTTGTGTCAAGTGGACCCGAAATGGATTTGAAATTTTGGTTTGAGTTTGAGAATTTTAATTACGATTTAAAATCAAATCGGATCGACGAAAAAATATATAAAAATAAAAATAATGAATTTTTTTGAAAATTCATCTAAATATACAAAAGTCAATAGTTTTATCATATGTGTGTATTTTTGTCAATTTATAATTTTCTATTACATATATATTATTATTACCAAATAATCATAATTTATATCTAATAATCTCAAGACTAACATAATCTATCAAAAACCATTTTCCTCTTTAGAATTCAAATTTATACAGTTGTTTCTGAGTCTGCATTCTCAAATGGAGGTCATATACTTTATTCATTTACGAGTTTATTAGGTGCAAGAATGGTTGAGGCTTGTATATGCGGAAAGAATTGATTTCAAATTAAGAATGAACCTATAGTGCTACACCAATATTTAGATGAAGTGGAAGCATATGATAATTCAATGAAAGTTGTGGCAGATGGTTTATATTTTCTATTACCATATTTTTAAAGATTCTCTTATCTATCTAATATTCAATACTATGATGATGTAGCGAATGCATTTGTTTGACAATGGAGACTATGAATCATGTGTGACAACAATTGATGTTTGAGTATATGTGAGAAACTGAATTCGTAACAATATACAACGGTAAGCTTGTGTAATTGTTATATTTAGATATTATAAACAATTGATTTATTATTATGATTGGTTATTCTCTCTATTTAATTAGTAGTTTTTTTCAGATATGATGATTACGATGTCTTGTTGAACATTATTATGTTTTTTGTGCTTTATATTTAGTTTAGTAGACTTGTATTGTAACGTTATCGTAACGTCTTAGCCTAAAATGACAAACAAAAACCATATTTTAGTTTATTATGATTTGACTTTAATTTAGTTGGTATTTAAATTTGTAACAGATATATTTAGTTTGTTTTAAATTTATTGCTAGTAAGTTATAAATATATATTGAATTCAATGAATTAATGTCATAAAAGTGGACAGATAAAAAAATATACGACAAAACCGACGGTTTAAAACTAGACCAAACCGTTAGGTTTAGGTTTGAGTTTTTCTCAAATCGGTTTAAACGATTTGGTTTGAAAATTTGTCAAAAATTTCAAAAATCGAACCACTTACACCCCTAATGAAAAGGAAGAAAATAGGATTAGAATTAGGTTTGGTTTGGGTTTAAATGGATGATAAAATTTAAATTTTGTTTGGGCCAAAAAATTAGAGTTGGGCCATTTACTCCTTTTTGTTGGAATGAGGCTTACTTAAATTTTGAGGAAATAACACCAGTTCCTACTTAAAAATAATTATTCAAAATTTACTAATCAATTATATATATTCCATTTATACTGTAATATGATAGTATAATTAAAAATCTTCAAATCACTCAACTCCTTGCTATCCTTGAATTAATTATTCAATCAGCAATTAAATCTCAATAAATTATATATCAAATTCTCAAATTAAATCCATAAATTACTCTTTGTATCAACTTTCCCTAATCAAAACTTCATCATTCCTCTTCGCTTTAGGGATATCAAATGGCATCGCATTTGCACAGTGGTGTTTTAATACCCTTTGCAGCAACTTTTTCTCATTTTCTTCGACTAAATGAGGAACTCCATCCGGCTATCCACTATAAGTGATGCTGGTGTTCTCTACATTATATTCACGACTCGATTAGTTTGGGAAAAGATGGGACAAATCGCCAACTGATCGAGCAACTCGCTGATCTTTGAGATGTGCCTCGCCTGCTGGTTTTTCGACGTGCTGATGACAATGAGATTGCAGGAGCCTACAGAATGGATGTTGCACATCGGAACGAGCCAATCCTTTTCGCTCTATCAAGGCAAAAAGTCATGGCACATATGGAAGGAACATCAAAAGATGCAGTTGACAGGGGTGGTTACTGTAAGTGTTATGCCTTAGATCCAATCAATTTTGGACATAAGCACTTTTAATGTATATATATAACCGATGCATATTTATGGCAATATCTATTATTGAATTAATATTCTAATTAATTAAATAATAGAATCCGTAGATTCAAGTTTTGGTGATTTGTTAATCACAAAGAGTTGTGATTGTGAGATACAAATCACATATGACTGAATCTTAAATCGTCTGTGGTCGTATGTAATAACGAGATACGGATATCGTTATTACGGATAGACCATCACGTGTGACATTTCTTACTTATGAAGTAAGTAGTTGATCTCACAAGTTAAAGTGTGGAGACACTTGAATGAACACGTGAATGTTTTGTTATAGAACAAAACATTGGAGATCCGCTGAGAGATTCCACATGGAAAACTATCTGAGTGTCAGTGGTTAATCTCTAACGTTCGGTAGTGGAATTGGTCATTTGACTTGAGGTCATCATAGTGCCTTATGTGAGGACAGTTATGCTTTGGTGATGTCGGATGTTGCTCTGTCAAGGGTCGTTACTACGGCATCGTTCGGGTATGTCAAGAATCATATGAAGGTTGTGAATGATCAATAGAGGATTCGTCACTCTTAGATAGTAAGAGACTATGATCTACATTTCATCCAGTTAAGTTGATCATGAAATCTTTGGTCAAGGTGAACTCATAAGTCGAAAAAGAGTTTTCGACTTGCATTGACTTAACAGTAGGATAAAAGATATGATCGATAATTGAGATTGACACACGTCCATATCTCGTAATTGATCGGATCATATTGACGAAGGGATTATAGTTTCACGGTAAACGAACAAGTTTGGTTTTGTCATGTCACGTGACATTTCCCGTCACATGTGTTGCCCTGACACATTGCTAGATGTCAATCTGAGACGACGAATGTGAATTGATGATAAATTAAAAGGGGTATTTTAATTTATCAATTTTGATTAGATCAAAATAATAATTCACGTAGTTAGGCATCGTGATCGGGAACCTAATGGGTCACACACAAAAGAGAATTAGAAGAATGAGATTTATCAATTAATTAATTGACAAGTGTTGGATAATTAATTAGTTGGGTTGCTTATTAATAGGCCCGAATTAATTAATTGGATTAATTAATTCATGGACCAGATTTAATTAATTTGATTAATTAAATGTTGGACCGGGTTAAGTTAAGAAATGGGCCGCCCGTTTGGACTTGTATTAATAGGCTGTTAGGGTTTGAAAAACCTAATGGAATTTTCATTATTCTTGCTAGCACGGGAAAAGAAAACTCTAGCCATCATTCTTATTCTCTGTGTGGATCACCATTGGAGGGTGGACAATTGGACAGCTTGGATTGTAGATCATGATCATTGGGGTTCGTGAATCAGCAAAAGAGTTTGCAGAATTCATCAAAGGTATTATTTCTATCACAGTTTCTATCTAAACACAATGTAGATCCTTGTTTGGGAATCGAAATTTGATTTATTTCCGCTGCGCATGACTAAGTAGGTTCGCAACAGTTACATCATCAGTGATAATTCACGTGAAGACTTACCTGAGATCATATTGATTGGTACTATATCAGAGTTGTGTTTATGTGAAGCTAGTGCACAAGATATAAGGAAAGAAGGGAGAAGAATGAGGGTTGGTTTCACTGGAGGCTTTCTGACAGACATCCTATCGAGTACAATGAGTAGCGTTGCCATATAAAGTGACGAAGCATGTTAGCGTTGAACTGGCTCATCGATTGGCGTTAATATTGAGGATTTCATCGGAGTTTGTTATGATGAAGCATGTTAGCGTTAATCCACATAACACTTAACAAGCGTATTCCATCCGATCGAGAACGTGTATTATATTGAGGATTTCATCAGACTTTGTTCTGTGTTTTTGGTCAGTTAGTGATTATGTTGAACCCATTATGCAATTACCTGTTTTATAATCATATTCTACAGCTTTTCAAAATTTTGGGAACTCTTGCATTATCCTATTTTTCTCCCTTTCTTCTATGTACATGGATAATAACAATATGGATTACCAATAACATACTGAACCTGTTCATTTGTATGTTTATCAAAGGACGCCGGTAACTCGTTTTCTATCATTTCTCATCAACATAATAAGAGTAAGCATGTTATGCTTATTTTAGTCATCTGACCTTTTTTACATGGCTTAACGTTACTTGTCCCACAAGTGTCAGATTTTTTTATACCACATGATTTTTGTCTTTACAAGTTAACATCTGAATTAGATCCCAAATCATCACTCCATTGTCAGTTAACACAATGACTCACAATCGTTTCTTTGATTAGATTGAATTATTTCTCATGTTCGAACTATGTAATTTTTAGTGCAAGATGAAGCCCTCAAGTCTAAGAATTGGAGACTAAAGTTCGAGGTTAACGGATCTAACAAAACGGAAATCTGTACAACAAAAGAACGAGACAAACAAGAGATAATAACGCTAATCAAATGATCGGAGTTAAGTTTTATTCCATAACCCAAGGTTTTTTGTGAACGCAGATATGGTATCATATTCTGCTACAAGTGCAAAGATCCATTCATGAAAATAAACAAAATCTGGATTCAAGAAAGATTTCAAATGAAAATTTAAAAGAATTTACTAAGTTACATAAATGCATTTTTGAAGTAGCCTCTAATTTGGGATGAAATAAATGTAGCATGATGCGTGATTTTTTAAAAATTTCAGTTACAAGAATAAAATGGGAGTAATTATAGTAGAAACTATATATAATATTATTATATGTTCTATATGGTATTATTAGATATTTAATTCAAATTGTAGTACATTCAGCAATTTTATATTTATATGGGGTATGTTACGTGAAATTCTCGCAAGCGTACGAGTTCGTTGTACAAGTAATAATCGTGATGAGTGAGTTATCGTCCCACATGAAATAAGACTCAATTTTAGTGTATTCGATATATCTAAATTCGCGAAAGTAATAAATGATGGTCGATTTGTATTTAACTACGTTCTATAACTACGAAAGTGATAAAAAGTGTTTTTAAATCAAATGTGGGAGAGTGTATTGGATTTCCGACTCCACTAATCAATTCTTAATTTCAATTCTCAACCAATGATAATTAATTTAATTCATGCAATTGTGACGATCGATAATTTCACTTTTATTTACTATTCTTTTCTAAGATATAATAAACCTATGATTGTCACGAGACGATCATATTCCTAGTCCGAATTCATATGAGAATCATGCATTGACGTTTAGGATTATCACACATGATCGCACACGCCATAAATATTATTCATAATATTTATTGTTTGTGTGTTCCATAAACAGTGGTCTACCTACCGTGAGTTTTCCAATACTACGAATAAGCAACTAATTGTCCTAATGGTGCGCAAGCATTAAAACAATAAATTCATACATGTTTATGAAATCACAACGCAAAAATTAAACTAAAAACACATGGTCTCGAATTTAAAACTAAAAATCAATAAGTTTCACCATCCATCCAACACTAGAGAATTTAGCCTAACATATTATCAAGATTAAATATATAGAAGTAGAACAACATCACCTATAAATTGACGGAACGTGATTAATTTCCCGTGTTGTCACGGCCGTGTCCGTGTTTCTGCGTGCGTGATGTTATAATTTTCTGCAGCATTGCCCACTTCTTTTTTTCCACACCAAGCTGCCGGCCGTATATATATGTAATATATTTCAGCCGCCAACTCTAAATTCCTCCTCCAGCAACCCAATGTGTTTGAATGTGTATTTATATTTTATAATTCCACTACCAATGTAAATGTTTAATCTCTTTGCTGCCTTGACTATGAATATATATATATATATACAAGACAGCAGCCCACTTTCCTCACCAATTCTTCTCAATTAATTTCAGCCGCAGTTCCCTTTCAATTCTCTATCCAATGGGCCCATTTTTCTCTATTTTTCAGCCGGCTAATCCTTCTCTATTCAGTCCCTAATCTTCACCAATATGTGTATAAATAATACAATATATCCACCACGTAGCCCTGTTTTCTCCCCTTATTTTCTGCTAAGCTGCTCTCCCCCTCCCCACCCCCCGCCACCCCACAATTCTATGTTCACGTGCATATTTATATGTATAATTCAACAGCAGAAACTCTTTTCTTTCCTTCAGCAAAAGGTCCAGCAGCGAAGCCCAAATCTGTCCAAAGCAGCCCATTATGTGGTCCAATTAGAATTTCAATCCTTGAGTCCACTTAATTGTGAAATCAATGTCAATTTAGTCCTTCAAATTCTAAAGTGTAGACTTTGATCCCCATACTTTAGATTTTTCCATTTTTCGACCTATTTTGCTTCTTTTCTTCAATTTTTCATCAAACATTGAGTTTTACCCACAAGATGCAAAATAACACAATTTAGGTTGTATTTTGCCAAAAGAACAATAAAATTCTATAATTTCAAGCCTCGAATAAGTGTAGAAAATACACTCATCAGGGTATATATGATTTTTCTTAAATTTTTCATTTTTGGTTGGACACGGACTGAATGTCAATTTTACACGAGTGACCCCAAAAAAAATAAAATAGTGGACAAACTGGATTTGGGCTTGGGCGAGCACGGGCTGTGGGCCGGGCTAGCCCAACCCAGCCCATGCCCAGATCCACCTCTGATTACATCATGACAGATAACTTTTCTAATGACATCTTTTAATTTATCATTATATATCTCTTTTGAAGAAAATACATGAACTTGTATCCAAGAAAACTAGCTGTTTTTTTGTTTTTTTTTTTTTTAGAAATGCAAGATTCGACCCAACTACACCTAGAAGGGGGATGATGAGGTGTAAATGCGAAATTATCAAATTAATTAACAAGCAATAAGTCACAAGTTAATTATGTCTAGGTGATTATTTAAACAATTCAATTTAGTCTATCTTTGAATATCGTGGTTTAATCAATGCAATAAAAATGCAGTAAACAATATCAAAATTGTTCGCGGAGAAACCTAATGTGGGAAAAACTCTGGACGTTTTGTCAGTCAAAGATCTACTATAAACTGTTAATTAAGTTACAAACCACCAGCAAAGTTGACGACACAAACTTTCTGATCTCCTGTTTGAAGTGTGAAGCAGCCCTCTTGGAATGTGCACATGAACACCAATCTCGTCTTTTCTTTGTAAAGCAGTCCTCCTGGAATGAACACACGAACTCCAATCCTGACTTTTTATGCAGTTTATCTCATGTAGATCTTCCCAAGAAACTCTTTGTTCTTCAGTTCTTCCTTGATCCTTAATGCAGCATAGTTGACAACACAATCTTGCAGCAGATCCAAGCGAAGAAAGCAATTCAGTGTTTGATTTGGCTCTTTGATATTTTCACAATGAATGGCGCATGAACAATGGAGGGTTTGAACTTTGTATATGATGAAGCATGAATTCTCTAAAAAAATGTAATGTGTTCAACCTCTCTACAGTAGAAGACACGACATCGGTATTTATGTGTTGGACGAAACATGTTGTATGGACCAAGTAAAATTCTCGAAAAAAGAAAATTAGGTCTGACCATAAAAACGTCGCTCGAGCGAGATTGACATTTCGCTCGAGCGAAGGGCCTGTTGCTCGAGCGACAGTGGGGCGAAGGTCGAGTGAGGCAGTTTCTGATTCCTCCGCTCGAGTAGCACTCAGGCGAGCAGCTAGCGAAAAATCGACGTGAATCCTTCTTATTCCAGACATGGAACCCCGAACCCCACACTATCCTACCAACTATGAAACTTTATAATTTACTCCATAAACTTTATAATTGTTCAAATTGGTCCTTTTGTTAACAGAATTGCCAATATCAAATATAAAACTAAGAAACTCCCCCTTTGAAATTTTGTGACAAAATACAATACAAAACACAAAAACCTATCAAAACTATACAAGTCCAACTGAATGCAGCTTCAACTTTGTTAATCTTGTATCCTAAAATCGAAACTCATATACCAGTGTAAAAGCGCATGATACAGGAAATGAACAATAAAGTACTTATAAGCATAATCAGTGAAATAAGCAAGTTAGTTTGAGATGCAATATTAATGTTAACCAAGACACCATAACCACATTAATATCACCAAACATCAAGAAAAAAACTCAAACAGTCATACATGAAATGCAACACAATACAATGCGCATGCTCCCCCTCAGTGCATGATATACAATGCAAGTGTAACGTCACTACTGCAAAAACAAGTGTTAAAGCAGTATGAAATGTATCTATGTCTCTCCCCAACGACCCCTAAAGACATATGACATAACAATAATGATAAATACAAAAATGTAAATCAAGTCAAATGTCAACATGTATCTATGTCTCTCCCCAACGACCCCTCAAGACAAAGACATATGCAAAAGATCAAATCAAGTTCAAATCATAATGTCTATACAGTATCTATGTCTCACCACATCGACCCCTAAAAAGCATGATATGTATCAATATGTATCAAGATGCTCTAAACAAGAAATGTGTATGATTATATCTCCTCCTTACTATACAAATCTCTCCTTTTTTTGTCACAAATAGCAAATGAATGGAGCAAAAACACACAATAAAGGTGAATAAAATTCCAATAACTAGAGAAAGACTATAAAAATTTTACAATACATCAAGAACAGCACTGTACTATCCATATCTATGAGACGGGAGCATCGTCACCATCCGAAGCATCAATCTCATCACTCTCAAACTTCCAGTGCTCTCGCATCCAGCGCAATCATCGCTAAACATCCACAACATCTCCACGCAATGCAGTGACCTCTACCCTGTCTGGGTCACCTCGGCCAGCAATCTAGCCTACTGGCTCATCAATGTCGACATCTAGGGATGTCAACAAGTCGAGCCGAGCTCGAGCTTTTTTGGACCGAGCTTTTTTTAGCCCGAGCCGATCCTGACAAAAAAAATGAGGCTCAGCCCGAGCTTTCAACCCAAGCCTTAGCGGGCCGAGCCGACTCGGGTTTTTTTTGCACCTTATAGCCTAATGTCGGATAACATATTAGATTTATAAATGAGTAACTATCCATTATAACAAAGTAATAAATCTTTTTAATGATCGATTTAAATTTTCTTACAAAATTTAGTGGCCATTGATGAAATTAGCTCAATTTTTAAATGTAATCAAGTAATATATATCACTAATAATTTTACTTAATATAGAATAATAAACGTTTATGTAAATGAGAAAATGTTTACTTTAAATATTTAGACACTTAGAGTTTCAGAAAAATGAAACAGTAATAAACTAATAATAAAATAAATACTAAACAAACAAATATCACCCATTTTTCAAAATAATCTAGGTAATAAATTATGAGATAAATTTGTCACTTATAATTAGTTTATTGGTTTGATGATGAGAAGAATAGGTTAGCAAATTTTTGTGGTTTTTTTTTTTTTTTTTTTTTTTTTGCGAGCTGGCCCCGGCTCGGGCCGACTCCTCAAAATGAGGCTCGAATCGGACTTTTTTCAAGCCGAGCCCAAGTCATCTGAGCTTTTTTACCATTCCTAACTACCTAAACAAAAGTAAATCAATGTCAACCACTGCACTATCCATATTTACGAAGTGGGAGCATTGTCACCATCCGAAGCATCAGTCTCATCACTCTCAAACTCCCGGTGCTCTCGCATCCAGCGCAATCATCGCTGAACATCCACAACATCTCCACGCAGCGCAATGACTCTATCATGTCTGGGTCATCTCAGCCAGCAATCGAGCCTGCTGGCTGATCAATGTCGACATCTGGCCCATCAAATAAGCTAAGGGATCAACCGAAGTAGAAGCGGGATGGATAGAAGAAGAAAACGGTGAAGGATCAGAAGAAGTGGATGGGATATAAGTCGAATCAACAAAGAGAAGATCACCAATAGAATCAGCTGGCACTGTAGGATCAGTAGGCTCAGCATGAGAAGAAGAAGAAGTAGCATGTTATCGACTATGTGAAATAATAGAATGACCTATCGGTCGACTAATCCAACAAGAAGAAGCAGATAAGCATATGGCAAGCCTATCATATGATCAGGGACTCGGTAAGTGTGAAGAATATGCTAGTACAGTAAAGTAGGAAGGTCAATCGAGTTACTGTGAACTAGGGTTTAAAGAAAACGAGCCCTATCAGATGGTGATGTAGAAGTGATCTAGCGCGAATTGCTGTAGAACCTCCTTCCAATGGGATATCAAAAAGAGTGGAATAAACAACTGGATTAGACAGATAAGATTAGATCGGGTGAAGAACCCGAGGAATATGAAGAGACTTAGGTAAGACATCAGGTGAAAGCCTAAGAGTACGACTTCTAAGGAAGACCTGGAAAGAGGTATCGCAAATCTCATAGATATTTGCAAAGAACTCCAGAACCAAAAAACTGGGAGGAGGAACCAACACAGTAAGCAAAGAATTCAACCCCGAAAAACTAATATGGCAGTAATATCGGGGGATAGATCAGCTAATATAACCTCATGCTCTACGAGGATAGGATGATGAGAGAACTGAGAAGTAAAAACCTCAAAAGCAGTAGATAAAATGAAATGTCCAAGGTTGTACGAGGTGGATCCAGTAGGCTGCTGTGCGGTGGTCCTGGCCCTCTTAGAAGGCATCTGGAACATGATTGCAGAATAAACATGTCAAGAGATGCTACAAAAGAGAATGTAGACCACACAAGCGGCCATGTAGTCAGATACATGAAAATGCTTGAAGTGATGTAACAGTGAAGCAAACACATAAAAACGATGCAAATATATGTCACGCAATCAAAACAATGCAAATAATCCTCAAAGTACACAAAAAGATGCAAACATATGTCACATGCACACAAAATAATACAAATGTGTCAAAATAGGGCAGTACATGAACATAGTGCAGTGACTGCATGACGGAGGTGCAGTGGCTGCAGTGTCATCTCACCAAAGAAAAACTCAAGGCCAATCAACTCCAAAATGACATGAGAGTGCATAGGGATGTTCATGGGATGGAATAAGACTCATGTGTGCAAAATGATGGCAAAAAACACACGAACAAATCCAAGAAGCATTTTATCGAACACATTGTAGGCAATGTACATTCATGACTTTCCAAGCACAATCGACAACACCCATGATCAACCGAACATCCTAGCCCCACAATCTAGTAAACATTCTAAACCTATCCCAAACTCCACAAAAATCGATCAAATACGGCAAAAATATCAAATGTAATGAAGAACATTCAAGCAATGGTGAAGATCATCCAAAATCATGCCAAATTCGAGTAACATTGATGCAATTGCACTTCTACAACACTAGTATACTCAACACGCATCAATTGATGTGAAGAATTGAGGCAAAAACCCATGAAAAACTGAAAATCCCCAAAACATGGCAAAACTAGGGTTTTAGCGATTTATCGTCGAATTTGTTGAATTGGATAACAAAATTGATGTTAATGAGGTCCAAGGTTGATGCCCAAGCTTCCAAAAGAATGTTTTTGCAAAGATTTGACGATGGGTAGATCGAAATTTGAAAGAGAATTGATGAAAAATGAGGAAAAAAAAGGAAGTTGGAATCGCGCTATAAAAGCAATCGTCGCTCGAGCTAACTCCAGCGAAATCATTCTGAAAGGCTCGCTCAAGAGACATTCAAGTGAAAATCGAGTGAAAGCTCAAAAGTTAGAAATAACACCAGAATTTTGAAAAATTCAATTTTAAGCTCAGTTTTCTAAAATTGACAAAAATAGCATCTTTTTAAAAAGTTTTGATTTTAGCATCACTCGATTTTTTTACTAAACATATGGCACACACTTCAACATATTGGTCAACGAGAAAATGAAGTTGAACATAAATATGAGAAATTTAAGAATATAAGTACTGCCCCACACACATAGATCAAGTTTAACTAGAGTAAGTTGTATATGTGACTCACATGTGTAACATGTCACTAATTCCAAGAAAATCAGATTCCAAACCTTAATTTTGTGAGAAAGGCACGCCAAAAATCACTGTCAACAGGTCTATTCTCTACTTGTGAAAGTCAAACTTTTAAACACGTTAGGACCTATGCAAAAAGCTCGTTTGGCATGATACAAATTTTTTCTCTCCCCTAGATACACACATGTTTTTGAATCAGTATTTTATTCAACTCATCATAGTTTTCATCTTAAGTGCATGTTCTAATTCATTGAGCAACTAAGATGACCCCAGTAGCGAGCTTTGGACCGGTTAACCCAAGTCAGTTGGCTATAGGCACCAGGTATAGAGATACCTCGTAGGCTTAATTGCTCGAGTCAAATAGCCTCGAAGAAGAACATTAAGATAATGAGCATACAACAATTCTTAATTCATAGGGGGGTATATGCACGAGTTTAGGTCTAAATCAATAAGTCAATTCAAGTTTAGAGTCACCCTAACAACAAGTGACAATCATCCTAAGTCTTATACATGCGGTCAAGACTTGTTTACAAGGTTATAGTGTGTGCTATGCAAAGAATACATGATTGGACATATACTAAATACTCTAGAGAAAACACCAATCATGTGATGGAATACAGACTATTCATCAGATAAATGCATATACACCCTCAACACACATTGTCAAATTTCACATACATGATGCAGTAGTCCTCAAAATAAACCAATCAGACAAAAAAAAAACACATTTTTTTGTTTTAAACTTTTCTTAATGTTTTTGTATATTTTTTTCAAAAAAAAAAACTCACATAACCAAAAAATGTCACACACGACAAAAATAATAGACAGCTATTTAAAAACACAGCAAGACTCAAAAACAAACAAACGTATGCAAAGTGTAAAATGTACTAGTATAATGAACAATGCATGCAGATGCCCTCAAATGGGATCAATGTGGTGCATAAGCACCAGTGATTGCCATACGTTCAAGATCTACTTTCTTGACCCATGCATTCCTAGCAGTGGAGGTAGCACTAGTCAATTGAGAAATCATCTATCTCAGTCAGCTGAAGAACTTAACTGGAAATAAAATTGACCTGACTAGGAATATCCTGATTTCTCTCCATGCGCACACGTATAGGGCACCTCGATCTAATGTAACCTAAAGTACCACAACAATGACAAGTATGTACAAATCTAAGCTCATACACATGATTGTTGAAACCGAATTTGAGGTGCAATGTTCTTACGAGACCTAGGAGTCATGTGTCCTATGACACGCTCAGCTCTAGAATTAGGGTTTCTAACAATGTGTGGCTGAGTAGAAGCAAGAACGAAAGAAGTCTTAGATGTACTAGTCAAAGTGGAATTGTTCTTAACATAACATAAACCACATGTATCACCTGCAGACTTGTTCATACCTATAATACTAATAAGCTTCTTAGACCCACTGGAAAATGCCTCAAGTTGAGAATTGAATTTTTCTAGATCGTTCGTGAAGGTCTTAACATTCTCTTCTAACCTCTCATTAGCACATCTCAACTCACTTTCTTCACTAGCCTTATCAGATTCACACTCTACTTAAGATAAAAAGGCCATGTACTTCCTTACTTTCTCACATTCAGACTGTACACTCGGGTCACTCTCACTAGAATCATCATCAGACAGTGCAGCAACTAAGGCTCTACCTCTATCCTTAGTCGAGCTCCTCTTGAGATTAGGACATCCATTGCTATAGTGCCCAACCCCCGGCACTCATGACATCTAACAGACTAGAGCTAACTACTAGACCCTTTACCACCACCCTTATCACGCTTTTCCTTCTGAAATTTCCTAGGGGGACTCCTCTGCCTAGGTTGTGATCTTGGTCTATTCTTCAAAGCCTTCTAAAATTTCTTCATGAAGTGGGCTATCTCCTCACCTTTAAGGGACTCTACATCACTAAACTCAGAATTTTCTTCCCTATGTGTGTTCAAAGCAATGAATTTCTGTTTTCTATGCTGTGATAAGGTTAGTTTATAGGTTTGAAGGGATCCTACAAGTTCTTATATCTTAACCATGTCAAGGTCCTTACTTTCTTCAATAGCAGTTCTAAACCTTTTAGGTAGGGATCTAGGAACCTTATGAACGATTTTTTACTCCAAAATCTGTTCATCTAAATTAAAGCGAGAGTTCACAATATCATTCAATTTAGCATAGAATTCATTAAACTTCTCATCGTCATTCATCCTAAGTTCTTCAAACTTAGAAGTTAACATTTGTAATTTGGAGTTTTTCACAATCTTAGTACCCTCATGGGTAGTCTCCAAAATATCTCAAACCTCTTTACCAATCTCACACATAGACACTCTCATGAGCTCTTTAGCCATAAACAAAGCATGCAAACCTTTACTATTCCAACTACACTCATCCAAGTTAGTTTTAGTCCATAAAAAATATCTTTGAGTATAACAACACCATCAGTGGTTGTTGAAGGTGGATTCCACCCATTTTGCACAGAAATTCATACACTCTCATCCAAAATCTTAAAAAAAACTCTCATTCGAACTTTTTAGTAGGCATAGTTACTGCCATCAAAATATGACGGTACAGACAAAGAACTACTCATCTAGACAACCAAAATATGGGTTAGGATACGAGATTAGGCTCTGATACTGATTGAGAAACGCGAGATTTAACCAAACTACACCTAGATGGGGTGACTAGGAATTATCAAATTAATTAACAAACAACAAATCACAAGTTAATTATGTCTATGTGATTATTCAAACAATTCAATTTAGCCTATCTTTGAATACTGCAGTTAAATCATGCAATAAAAAGGCAGTAAACAACACCAGAATTGTTCACGGAGAAACCCAACGTGGGAAAAACTCTAGGCGCTTTGCTAGTTAAAGATCTACTATAAACTGTCAATTAACTTACAGACCACCAGCAAAGTGATCTGATCTCTAGTCTGAAGTGCAAAGCAGCCCTCTTGGAATGTGCACACGAACACAAATCCTGACTCTTCTTTGTAAAGCAGTCATCGTGGAATGAACACACGAACTCAAATCCTGATCTTTACGCAGTTTATCTCATGTAGATCTTCCCAATGAACTCATTGTTCTTCAATTCTTCCTTGATCCTTAATGCAGCATAGTTGATGACACAATCTTGCAGCAGATCCAGCGAAGAAAGCAATTCAATATTTGATTTGACTCTTTTGATGTTTTCATAATGAATGGCGCATGAACAATTGAGGGTTTGAATTCTGTATATGATGAAGCATGAATTCTCTCGAGAATGTAATGTGTTCAACCTTTCTACAGCAGAAGTCGCGGCGCCGGTATTTATGTGTTGGATGAAACAGGTTGTATGGCCCAAATAAAATTCTCGAAAAAGGAAAATTAGGTATTGCTGTAAAAACGTCGCTCGAGCGAAGGGCCTGTCGCTCCAGCGACAGTGAGACGAAGGTCGAGCGAGACAGTTTCTGATTCCTCCGCTCGAGCAGCACTCCAGCGAGCATCTAGTAAAAAATCGACGTGAATCCTTCTTATTCCAGACATGGAACCTCAAACCATATGTTATCCTACCAACTATAAAACTTTACAATTTAGACCATAAAAATTATAATTGTTCAAATTGGTCATTTTGTTCACAGAATCGTCAATACAAAATATAAGACTAACAATTTTATTTTTTAATGAGAAACAATACTGTATCAAATTGATTAATCAAATTATCATAGGGAAAAACTGCAACGTTAGTTTAGATCCTATACACTTGGTAGCGATGCGCCATTGTTCTTGGTTGACGAAATCCATTTAATTAACAGCTAATTTCTGCAATATCACTTATGGTACGTGGAATTGTTAAATATTGTTGTAATCCTGACATTCTTAACATTATTCACCTTTTACTATAAAAAATCACTATTTTTATCGGCTGCCATTAAAAGGTCAATATTTCGATAGAAAAACTACCATACTTCTTACTTTACATAAAACAATACAACAACAAAAACTAAGAAAGGGGGAAAAAAAAAAAGGACTTCACAGCAAAATAATAAATGAAAACTAATTTCTTTCAAAAATCTATTGTGTTTCAAACACTATTCAAATTCATTACTATTCATCATTTCTTTTATTATTTATCGAAATCAACTTTAGTTTTCATTTTAACTTGATTCAGAACGTAAACTATGCATTTTATTCTTGTTTTTCATTCTGTATCCCATTATGCTCATGTTCAGTTTTGCTAAAAAACAAATTTAGTAAATTCTGATAAAAGTTGATAAAATGTATGATTGAAAAGTTTATAAAAGTGGTAGGTCGATGAAATGTGTGGTTAAGATTAAATTTAATATATTCATAAACAACATTACAACATAATTATAAAATAATAAATAATTATTTACGTGCTTAAAAACTACGTTTTGAAATGTTGAAAATACTGAAGAGATTTAATTTGTTGATCCTGAAGAGGAGTCTCATGTTGTTCTAGATGAGAACTTGATATCTGCTCCAGAATTTGATTGAGAGATAATACAACAGCATAAGACACTTTTTTATTTCTCCACAGTCGCAATAGCACGAATTGCAGCCCACCTTAAGCAATCAAACAAGGTTTTTGTCAAGTTTCCAAGAAAATACCAACCAACCATTTTGAGTTTCTCAAAGTTGAGCAACCACATTATTATAACAAAAATTGTTACACATACCATATAATTTATCTTCTTCTGATAAAATACATCAACTTGTATTCAAGAATATACCTAAGCAATCACGCCAACCAAAAATTTTGAGTCTGTCAAAGTAGTTACATCATGCCAGGTAATTTTTCTAATGACATCTTTTAATTTATGATTATATATCTCTTTTGAAGAAGATACATCAACTTGTATCCAAGAAAAACCAGCTGTTTTTTTCTTTTTCTTTTTTTATTTTTTTTAAAATGAGAAACAATACCATGTTTTGAATAATCAAATTATCATAGGGAAAAATTGCAACGTTAGTTTAGATCTGTTAAGAATTGAGATTCCATCTTAAAAAGTCAACTTTGTTAAGAAGAGTAGCTCAATCCTTTATAAGTTGATTTATGTTTACATCTTTATTTAAAGTGAGCATTAACATGTCCCTACAAGATGGTGACTCGTTTGAACAGACCAAACTTGAAATTCGTGTAATCACTTTTGGAGTCTTAATCGGACCGAATCACTCTTTGGAGCTTAATGGGCTCTGATATTATGTTAAGAATTGGAGTTCCACCTTAAAAGGTCAACATTGTTAAGAGGAGTATCCCTATTAAGATGAGTCTTGCGGGGGCATATTAATGGATTGAATCTCACATCGAATAAAGATGAAAACACAGACCAATTTATAAATGATTGGACTACTCCTCTTAACAATGTTGACATTTTAAGATGAAACCTCAATTCTTAACAAAATCCTATACACTTGGTAGCAAACAAGTCCTCATACTATTTCTTTTAGTATTCGCATTCGCGATGCGCCATTGTTCTTGGTTGACGAAATCCATTTAATTAACAACTAATTTCTGCAATACCACTTATCGTATGCGAAATTGTTAAATATTGTTGTAATCCTGACGTTCTTAACATAATTCAACCTTTTACTATAAAAAAAATCACTATTTTTATCGGCTGCCATTAAAAGGTAAATATTTCGATAGAAAAACTACAATACTTCTAACTTTACTTAAAACAATACAAAAACAAAAACTAAGAAAGGGGAAAAATAGAAAAAAGACTTCACGGCAAAAAAAAAAAAAAATGAAAACTAATTTCTTTCAAGAATCTATTGTGTTTCAAACACTATTCAAATTCATTACTATTCATCATTTCTTTTATTATTTAATTGAAATCAACTTTAGTTTTCATTTTAACTTGATCCAGAATGTAAACTATGCATTTTTTCACGTTTTTCATTATGTATCCCATTATGCTCATGTTTAGTTTTGCTAAAAATCAAATTTAGTAGATTCTAATAAAAGTTGATAAAATGTATGATTGAAAAGTTGATAAAAGTGGTAAGTCGATGGAATGTGTGGTTAAAATTAAATTTAATATATTCATAAACAAGATTACAATATAATTATAAAATAATAAAACTTATAATTATTTACGTGTTTAAAAACTACATTTTGAAATATTGAAAATACTACTAGAAAGATAAATTCGACATTGCAAAATCTTACAATAGTATATAGTTTCTTTTGATCATTTTTCTTTGCCTATATATATATATAGTCGACGCAGTTCATTAACTTTGTAGAGGCTTTTCAGAAACTAGGTTTAAGCAACGTGCAATGCACGTTTGCTTAGTTATATATAATTTTTTTGGTTCATTAAATAATTAATGATGTAATGTTTATGTAATTGATAAATAATTACACATTGTGATGTATTAATTTTAATTTGAATAGTGTTAAATTCTAAATTAAAATGTATAAGTTTGTGTTTCTTACTATTATATTATATTAAATTTTGTATTTAATCATGAACTTTTTATACATAATAAAATAATAGATAACATTATAATACAAAATTAAAAAAATAAATTTTTTTTTTCATTGAGTTCAATGCACCTTACCAAATAAACTATTAGCATTTTTAAATTGATAATATCCACATCCATTTTTTTTTAGTTTCATTTTTTCATAGTGACTAAAATGTAGTAGTACAAAATTTTTTGCATTTTCCATTCATTTATTAATAATGTTCTAAAAGGCGTAATGCGTTGCGAGATGTCGATGTTGAGAATCAAGAATCACAAGTTTAGGCGTGTCAATACGAAGAATAAGCGTCATAATACGTTTCGTATTTTTAATATTATTTTAATTATTTTTAAGACATTAAATATATTTTTATTTTAAAAAATAGTTTTTTTCTATATTATAAGAAAAAATAGATTTTTTACTATATCATAAAATCATCTAATATTTAAAATTAATACTTACTAAACATTTAATATAATACTATAATATTGTCAAATAGTGTTAGGAGAATTTTAATTTTTTTTTATTAATTAAGGAATTAAACATGAGCATTAATCATAGGATTTATACGAAAAGTTTTTCGGATTTGATAATTCCGATATCTGAAAATGGAGATGAAGGATTTTAATTCACAATCGAGAATGATTCCGACGTGAAGTTTGTGGGAATTCAACTGGGGTCGAACCGAATGCAATAAATACATAAAAATAATTTAAAGTAAATCTATCTTTACTAATTAGATTCATTATATATCCTACAATTAGTCCCAACACTAAAAATTAAAAATAAATATGTTAAAATAGTTTACTTTGTTAAATTAAAATATTTTAAACTTATAGAAAATAATATCTAACATTAATATATTAATAATCAAGTGCAATTTAAATTAAATTTGAAAATTAAATAAATGAAAGAAAGAAAATGAATATTACAATTTAATTAGTTGTAATTCAAAATCAAATTAGTCAATTAGACATACATTTTAATGATTTTGATGATGATTTTAAATTTTTTTTTTTTTTGTCACTATCCCACATTGGAAAATTTATAAAACTATTGGAGTTAAGAGCATATATAAAATGCACAATCCCACATTGGAAGTTTATGAAACCTTTGGAGAGAAGTGTATCTATAAAATGAGCATGAGCATGACATCCAATACTTCTACATGGGCTTTTTAATTGTAAATTTTGAAGCCCAATATGGATGGAGTTAAATGATTTTTAAATTAAAAAAAATTCCGTTAGTTTTTCCGTTAAATCAAGAAATTCCGTTAGTTTTTCCGTTTAAACAACATAGATTCATGTTTAAAAAAATTGAAATCATTGATGTCTTTTTGGGCCCCATTTTGATTTTTCGTATCATTTAGTGAATTAAGTTTATTATGTATTTTTTTTTATTTTCTTTTTCGATTTATTTTTTGAATGTAACACAATCATTAAAAATTAAGTTTTTTGACGTAATTTTATAAATGATTATTTTTTGAATTTTTTTTTAACTTGAGAATTCATTTAGATTTGTCAAGCACATTTCAAGGGATGTGTTCATTTTGTATAGCTTTTTTAATTCCGAGATAAAAGTGATTTCATTTCCTTTTATACCAATTTCTTTTTTGTTTATTTTATGAAATCGACGGGACGTACCCCCCTACTCATGGGTTTACATGTAACCCAATGAACCCAAACCATGCCTTAATTTTATTCTCCGATCATAGAGCCACCTGATTTTTTTATTTTTTTTTATTTACTCCGCCTGAAAAATATAGTATCGTTTAGTTTTTTTTGTCATCGAACGTTTTTGAACAAACATTGTCACGATCAAAATATGTCCTAAAAAATTCATCTATACCGGGCGTTTTAGAAGTAGGAAAAAAATTTACATTTTAAATAAAATTAGTTTATGAATCCCTGTTGAAAATCAGGTGGATTGAGTTTATGATATCACGTTTTTACATTTTCCATCATTGCATGTTGCATCATTAAATGAACATCAATTATGATAATTTGGAATTAAGATTGAAAAAAACACGATTCATATTTAAGATAAGGAAATCAGACAAAATTTCATTATATATATTAATTAGTAATAGGTTTTTTTTTTCAAGTGCTTTTTTTTATATTTAAAAATTTTTAATCTGCGTTTTTTTATTACATCATGATTATGTCACTTAATGATGCAAGAACATTGGACGACGCAGAATTTTTATCTATAATATTGCTTAGAATTTCAAAAAAAATAACCCTTTTTTTAGGATTTTTTTTTTATTAAAAGGTTCGAGAGTTTAACAAAGGCTCTTTGATGTACATTCAGTTTAGTCGACAAAAATATAGAAGAGCTTTGAGTGAATGTTAGGTTTTTTTTAATTTTATGTGATTTTGAAGAAGTTGTTGCATTGAAAAGTTAATTTTTTTTGTATGGTTTAAAGTCTTGGTTGATTGAATCCCATGTGATTTTGGATTTGGTTGAATGGAGGAAGTTAAAGTTTTTTTTTATTTTATAGAGTTTAACTTAAGTTGTTAATATTAAATTTCAATGATAATTAGTAGTTTTTTTAAAGGAGGATTTTTTAGCTTTAAAGCACGTTTTGGAATATCAAACCCGATAGATGGGTTGCCACACATGACAAGGATTACGTTTTTGCATAGCGCCAACAAGAAATTTTGGGCAGCAATATCGACGTTAAAATCCAGGTTGCTGGGGAAAAATCTCCGTTAGCGTAATTTTATGCAGTTTTTTTGATTTTATTCGGAATTTATGACTTTTTTTTTTTCTTGAACTCCACAAATTTCGATATTTGACTTCTTTTTTTACTTCACAAGTATATGCATTTTAAGAAGAGGAAAGACTTAAGAGAAATTATAACAATTAAATCTTTTTGTTATACATTAGAAACAATGGATAAATCATTTAGATTAATTTAAAGATCAAAATCTTGTAAGACAATTTATTGTTTCTTGGTATAATAAATTCTCCTCTTCCACTCATTTTCTTGATTATTATTTTTCCATTTCCATTAAATTTCATATTATTCATATTTTTTCGTTCTTTAATTATTTGGTTGGTTTTTTTAACAAATGATATTTTAATGTTTTTAATATCGGGAATTGGTTTTATAACAAGTTATCAAAGCAAAATGATTTTTTTTACGATTCCTTAGAAAGATTTTTTCAATTAATTATTATTTAAGGTTGGAACAAATCGATTTTTCAGGGATGACAATCACTCACTGAATGTTTTACCACCTTTTATGTTCATAGGGTTGTTTTATTGTGGTACATTAGGGGGTACATCAAGGTGTCCATATATCTATCATTTTCCTTATTTTACAACTTCACTATGTTTTTTTAATTTTTTTTTTTTTATAAAGTGTTGGTAATTTTTTTTTTTTTGTTGAAAATGCTATGTGTTTGTTGTTTTTTTTTAAAACACAAATTACATGAAAAATTTTTTCTTTTTTTTTTTTTTTTTTTCAATTGACTAATCTAGATGAAAAGAACGTCTAGTTGGACTAATTGCAAATTCGAAATGCACTTTTCTTTTTTTTGAAAAAAGTTTTTTAATTTTTTTTAGAAATATTAAAGACATGTCTGCAATCCTTTTATTAGCTCACTTGATATCGGTTTGAATACATAATTTTGCGTTTATTTACTTTGTCTTTTTGACTTAGGAGTTTTGTTTTTCGGTTATAACATGATCATGTACCAATGGAAATTTTAAAAATTGAATCATTAGTTTTATATCTAACTTTAAATCAAAAACTGAAACTGAATCAATCGGTTTTTTTTTTTGATCCGGTTTGATTCGATTCTTTATTATTAAAATTTTTTTTTTTTTTGAAAAAATCGGTAATTAAAATATTTGTCAAATTTAGATGAAGTAGAGTTAATTAAACAACGCAATAAACATTTACACTCCAAGGCTTGAGATTTTTTTAATAAGGGCTTAAAGAGGATAAATTATTTTTTGCAATATAAATTGTAAAAATTTAGATAAAAATTTAGTTTTTAAGAAAATTCATACAACACTATATTTTTTAAAAAAATGTATGTGGTATTTGTAATCAGATTATATTTAAGGAGAAAGATTTTTTTTTCTGATTTTCAAAAGCTTGAATCACATTTGATCAGTCCATTATTTTTTACGTTTTTAGTGAAACTTTTACCTATATACTATGTATCCTTTTTTTATTTGTATAATGTCTAAATTAGTCGTTTGTTAACAAAAACAAAATAAGGAAACCATTCTGTCTCATTTAATGACATAATGTTAATTAGCTTTCCATATGATTTTTTTTACTTAGAAAAATCCTGCATTGCACGTTGATCAACTTTCCCATGCTCATCGCATAATCTCGATTGTAACCTTCCCGTTCGAGCTCACAGACCCGTCTTCGTCAATTTTTTTATGGAACTCGATTTCAAACCCTTTTTGAGTTTCATCATTTGTTTCATCCCCGACCAACCGAAATACTAAAGTGCCTATATTCTTGCTTCTTTTCTAGGTTTTTATTTTAAATTTCACTTTTGATTTGGATGCTTTTGAAACAGTTTATTCTTTTTCGGACTCGGATGGCAAAACATTCACATTTATTGACGAATCGAGCTATATTTTTTGAACCAAATAAACATGTATGAAACGCCGTCAAATTCTTCTTCTACATGTTTTCTATTTCCTTTCATTTAGAAGTATTTTTTTTTTATTATTTAAGTTGAACCATTAGAACCCTGCATGGATGCTGTTTCTATAGGACATGAACGCCGGGGGGTGGGGGTCGGGGATCTGAAATTTAAAAAAAAAATAAAATTGAATGAAATCACGACAATAGATATCCACTTTACAAGGCTAAGCTCATGATATTCCCTAAGATGCTTTGTTAGATTTTTGTAGCTTTTCTTGCCAAATGGAAAATCGACGTATACCTCAGGAAATATAAATTGGCAGAAGCATGATAGGCATAAGTGAAGAATATATATTCATCAATCAAAAACTAAGAAAATACCTAATGGATGTTGTTTAAAAGAATTTTGACAACTACGAATTTCAAGGGTCTAAAGAAATTGGATTTGTTTCGCGTCCATATTTGATTCAGCTTCAATAATAAATTTACAATTAGATATATATACAAGTAAATTTTAACAAATATTCTTTTTTTTATTGACAAGATTAAACAGAGAGAAAATTATTTATTGAGATAATAACATCTATTTCATGGTCAAAATAAGTAATTTTTTTTTCCTTTTAAGTACGAAAACGTAACATATAAAAACATATGTAGAAACAAAAAAATTAATTATTTTTAAGCTTAAACCAAACATGTAGCATCTCTTATTGTTAAAATAAGCCAATGTTTGAGCCACATTATTTTTTTTCATTCTCATTCTTCTATTCATTTTCAACAACACATTCTTCAATAAAATAATATTTTTTATCACATCAATAACTTTTCTTTATTTTTCAACTACATATTCCCCATCACATCAACAATCAGCTAAAGGTGTCAATCCGGGTGGTCCAGAGTGGGTCGGCCCATCAACGCATGAGCCCGGTAGCGGCCCGCGTGAAAAAAGCCCGCCCTCTATGGGTTCCGGGCCAATTCCGGGTCAGCCCACAATTTTGGACTACAACCCATGCCCGCTCGCTGACCCATTCGGGTCGAGTCCATGCGGGTTACGGGTCGCGGTTTGGCCCGTATGATTGTATAAATAAAATTATAAAAATATAGAATTTTTCATATTTATAGCAAAAAAATATTTTTTATTAAATGTAAACTAAAAATTGAACAAAATGATAAATTCATAATTCAAATTTAATGTTACATGAATTATTTATAACTTTGCAAAGTTAAATTTAACTTAAATAAATAGTAACTAAATGCATTTCTAATTACTATTATCAAATATTTATAGTATAAGTACATCCTAACTAGATTGGTAACCTACTTTTACTATAATTTATAATTTAAGTCAGTGTTCTAAATAGCGCGCCAAGACACAGCCTAGCCGCGCATGGCCTGGGCGTCTTATTTGGCAGTCAATGCGCCTTATTTAGCGTTGATCGCAAGCTAATGCACGCATATGCGTGCTTTTTTAATTTTTAATTTTTTATTTTTTGAAGTTAAAATTTATTAAATGCTAATTTCTTCAATTTGGATTTTAAAGAAGTTTATGAGGTATGGAAATCGCGTTTCACATATGGTAAATGTTTCCCCAAACAAGTTATGCTTCAGAGTTTCAACTTCAAATTGAAACCTATTTTTTGCACAACAAACGTTCGAATTAGAAAATTGATATTTTTAAAAGAATCATTGTTGATGCTTTATTGGGTTTTAAAGAAGTTGATGGAGCCTTTGAAGCGACGTTTCATATATGGTGATTTTGGTGAGTTAATTTTGTTGAGTTGCAATTTTTTTAACATTTGTAACTTATCACGTGCGAACATTAGGAATAAAGGGAACAAAATATAGCGGATGATGAATGGAGTACACCATTTCAAAGATGAGTGACCATTGGGAAGCATTTTGAAGTTCAATGAGTAAATTGTGACAAAGTGTATGTTGGATGAGTAAGGAAACAATGGTTTGGTTGAGTTGTCATTTTTTTAAGGGCCGTTACTTGACACGTCAAATTTCCGTTAGCCACGGCGAATAAGGTAAACGGATTTTTGAGAGTGATGGACGGAGTACAAACAGACAAAGTTCAGTGAGCACTGTGAAACATTTTAAAGATTAGTGAGTAGTCCGTGACCATAATATAAGTTGGATGATTATTGAAACAATTCACTCCGTTTAACAAAATAAAATATTTTAAAGCTAAATTCACTTACTTCAAACTTTGGTTTGTGCGGATTAGGAGAAAGAATTAATTAATTATTTAAATGATTTGTTTGAACAACTTCACAAAATCGAATCGAGCTATCTAAAACACTTTATTCGAGCAATTAAATTGTTTCTTATGAAATGACAAACAAGAATACAAATTGTGATTGTTGATGTCACATAAAATGCCGTTTTCATGCACAATATCTCATATTACACTAAAACGGATTGAAACTTTCGGTGTCTAACAAGATATATAAACCTAAAAATGCACAGTAACTAGAAATCTGTCATACTACACTATATGACATGAAAAATGAGTGCTCTCCTATTCCGACTTTCCACGGCCTTTGGTAGCACAATCGAGACAACTACGGATCCTGCCTCTTGATCATTACATGCGCATCAAAAAATTTAGAAGAATACAGAAAATCAAATAGGGTAACAAAATATTATGAACTGATCCTTACAGGATAAACAAAGTTGTTGGACACTTAAACATCGTCATTCATTTCTCCCTTTATGACTGACTCGGAATTGATCTTCAATTGGTGGGTTCTGGGCTCAGTTTAAACTCACCAATCATTTTTGTGATGAATGATTAATTATGCCAAAGGATTGAAGTTGCCCTGCTGGAGAAACAAAGTTGTTGGACACTTGAACATCCTCGTCCATTTCTCCCTTTATGGTTGACGGGGAATTGATCTTCAATTGGTGGGTTTCAGGCTCAATTTAAACTTACCAATCAATATCAAATAATCAATCAAAATTCAAACCACAACTTGTATTCACTTATGGTTCCTTTCTGTTAACAAATATAATCTTATTTTGTTTTATTGTTTATTAAGGGTAGAATAGTCTTTTTAATTTCCTTTATCTTTCTATATACTCCATCCGTCCCAATTATATAGGCTGTATTTCCTTTTTCTCTTGTCCCAAATATATAGGCTGGTTTCCTAATATAGAATATTTTATTGTGTTCTTTTACCAATATACCCTTATTAAATTCTCCTCACTTAATGTGCCAACTTCTTGAAATTATCCAAATACACACATTTCCCACTTCTTGGAAATATGAAACAGCTCTCATTTCTTCTTTTTCTTCAAATTCTCTATTAATTCCAACAATATTTAGCTTTACATACTAAAAATTAAATAGGGGTAAATTAGGAAAGATCTTGGCAAAAATTAATTTTCCAATGACATTAAAGAAGTTTTCTTAATCCGTGTGAAAAACTAAACAAGCCTACATAATTGGGACGGAGGGAGTATAAAAAGTGGCTATTAAATGGAATATGTTGGTTTAACGGAAAAACTAACGGAATTTTCTGATTTAACGGAAAAACTAACGGAATTTCTTGTTTTTAACGGAAAATCTTTTTTCACTAACCCTACTTTCAAAATTATAATTAAATAATAATAATAATAAATTAGCTTTTGATAATTCTTTCAAACTAAAATATCTTGGAGTTAATTTATCTGAATCGACTTTTTCTCGAATCTGATTTATGTATCTAATTATGATTTCTCCAACGAGACCAATATTCATATATTTACGACAACTCTATCAATATCTAAATATTTGACACAAATAAAATATAATTTGATAAATGTATCATTTAGTCCCTAACTTTCAAAATATTAAAATATAGTATATAAAAATTGAATTATATTTTATGAAAAATTTTGGGGGATTACATTCTCACCCTCTTAAAATATTTTCGTCCTCGAAAATTTACCAAATACTAAGTCTAATACATGATATACATATATTATCCTAATACATATCATACTTGAGTGATAAAATGAATTGTATTATTACTTAAAAAAGAGTAAAAACTTAAGCCATGCAAAAAGTTTAAGCCTCCATTTGTTTCTCATTAAAAACCCATAAAAATGAAAAATATGACCGTTATCCATCACATCAATCTATCCATTTTGAATTTCTATCTCTTGTGTGGGGTCCAATAACGGCTATAGTTTTCATTCTCATTCTACATTAACGAGAATCAAATGGAGTCTAAGTAAACTCATCTTCCACCCCTTAACATAACTTGAGTTTTCTGTTTGTGATTTTGGGTTGGAAATGACAGAGAAAAACACTTTATTTAATTATTTATCAATTACATAAACATTACATCATTAATTATTTAATTAACCAAAAAATTACATCTTTATTAATAACAAATTAATTTTTAAACAAAACTATTAAATATAAACTAAACAAACGTGCATTGCACGTTGCTTACACCTAGTTTTATACTATATATAGTCTCTTTATATTTAGGTTTTGTATTCACTTTTCGTTATACAGAACTAATAAAACCCTAGCATTCCTTTTTTCCCTTTCTTTTCTTTGAATTGTTTAACGTGGTATCAGAACAGTTTATATCTTAAATAAATTAACTTTTGAATTTCGTTTCCTGCGAGCGGCCATGAGCCGCTCGTCCGGCTACCAATGTTGTTTTTTTTTTCTTTTCAGATATACCCAATTTTGTACTTTTTGTTTTGGAAACTTATAAAGGTGGGTTCTTGTATAATGGGTTTTGGAAGAACACTTTTGTTTGTGCATATAAGCCTTCATGTAGTAATGTTATGAGTGCTGGAATTAAAGTTAGGGACTTTTATTCTGATTACTTGTTTCAAAGTTGGCTCTGTACCAATGCTTGATGAGCTGACAATCCAGTTCGAAATTTACTCTTCAGAAACGAGAAGTTGGAAGTGCTCGATTGCAGTCTGTATGGAGTTGGAGGGTTCAATTCTTAAAAGCAAAGGATTCTACATGGGTGGAATTGCTTATTGGGAAACATCATCCAATAAGGTTCTGGCTTCTGATTTTAAGAATGAAATCTATCAGGTTTTGGATCTACCTTCTGAAAGGGCACAAGGTGGAGTCTTGACTCGGTTTCATGGAGAGTTATGCTATGTTTGTGTGCACAATGAGTTTGGGAATCTTTACTCGGTCGATATTTATGGAAATTTGGTTTGCAGCTTGGCTCAGTTCATGGGATTGAAAATTTGGTTTGCAGTTTAGCCCAGTTGATGAGATTGAAAATTTGGTTTGTTTTTGTTCGGTATATTTGGATTTGAAATTTGCATCCGTTTGGATTTGTTGAGATTGTGTGGTTGTGTTGACTACTTGCAGACATGGGTATTCATTCGGTTCGGTTCATCGTTTTTTGTTTCTTGCAAGCATCGTGAGTTTGAGGGGGGATGTTAACAAATATAATCTTATTTTGTTTTATTGTGTATTAATGGTAGAATAATTTTTTTAGTTCACTTCTTGTAGCATCAACTACTGTCATCACTGCTTCACATTGCTGTACTGCCAATCCATCACCACAAAGAGCCGTCGCCACCACCGGAGGCTACCACCACACAAAACACCACCTAAATCTTTTGTGTACCTTCGATGCAGCAAAGATGGATATGCTTCTTCTGGCTGACGATTCACGCTTTTTCTGGCTGGTGATTCCCTCTTCTTCGGCTGACAATTCGCACTCCTTCCGGGGTGAAATGGATCGAGGTGGATGATGGACCTGAGAGACAACGATGGGCGGCGACAACGGTTGTTATAGAGAGAGAATAGAGGAAATACTTAGTGTATATATATAGAGAGAGAGAGAGAGAGAGTGAGTGGATGAAATTGATGCTTAGTATAGAGAGAGATGGGAGAGTGTGAAGTGTTTAGGGTTTGTGATGTGCGTGTATTGGAGAATATATATTGGCAAGAATTATCTGATTTTTGTATAAATAAATTTTATATCTGATTGTTGAAATGCAAACTTATAAATTTTGGTTTTATGTAATTTTCGCTAGATCAATTTTTTTTTTCCTTTTTGGGTTGAATACCCAGGAAAATATATTATGAAATAAGATAAGAGGAAGATTGCCTTCCAATAATTGCACTAATTGCATCCACTTGGAAATTTTCACTCAAAGTGATTCCTTTGACATAAATTTCGTGAAAAATCACTTAGAGTTCTTACACTTGACTGATTATTGTTTTAAAGTCCACCATCTTATAATTCAAGAATCGGCTAACAATGAATTTCTTGGCTCCGGCTTCCTCAGCCTTATATTTTTGGCCCAATTACTCCCACATCTTTTTAGCAGTTTTCATAGTACTATACACATTGTATAGCAGCAAATATGCCAAACTGTTCATGATGTAGTTTCAGCATAAAAAATTCAAATGTTTCGAGGCATTAAGTGCACTAACAACTTGAACATCTCCCTCACCCTCTTGAAGGTTTGGAGCACTTTTAGTCAAAAAACCTCACAACATTAAAGGTGGTAAGGTAAAATAGCATTTTTTGCTGTCACCTCTTGAAATTCAAGTCATTGAATTTCTCCAATTTTTCACCATGATTAATCGGATCAGTAGCCATAGGTTGGCTTACAACATGACTTAGCACTTCAGCCACAGTATAAGCCATAACAGAATTATGACATGCAACCATAGCAAAGTCCACAGTCACAGTTTGAGTAGCTACAACTTGTGATACATTCATGTTGGTGGAATCGGTTGCCATTTCTAAAATGAAATTAAAAAAATTAGTTTATGAACTCAACAATATAAGAAACTAATTTTTTACTTCCTTTAATATGTTTTAAGTTTGTTGGTATTATATTTAATTTGATAAATACCGGCTTAACGAGTAAAATATTGACAAATAGCCTATTTTTAGCTCCGATACTGTATTTACAGGACAAATACCGTATTTACAGGATAGATATCGTATTTGCAGGACAGATATCGTATATGCAGGACGGATACAGTGTATGCAACATATACCGTATATGCATGACTAATATTGTATATGCAACAGATACTGTATTTGCAAGACTGATGCCGTATATATAACAGATACTGTATATGCAACTCTGATACCATATATGCAACTTAATGGATATTATACATGTCGTATATGACTAAGTGAATTTACAATTTATACATACCTTATATGCCAGTATTCGTATGTAACAAAAACTGTATTAGCAATCTATCGAAAAATAGAGTAAATAATTTTATTAACTTCAATAAAATAACAAACAAATAATTTAAATTGCAGTAAAAGAAATTCCAAATCGAGGCCTATGCGAACACAGTTTCCTCAAAACAGATTCGCCCCCTCACCGTACATGCTTGATGTTTAAATTGAGCGTCTCTTCCTAGGATACCACGGGTAAAACAGTAGAATTCGAGCACCACAGATTCCTCTCCGACGAACTAAACTAGTACTCGAACAATATCACCACCAAGAAAATCGAAAACAAAAATTCGACAAAGACAGTACTGTAAACGACACAGATGTAGTACGTGAAAATGATTTTTCTCCTTTTTTCGTGTGTTTAAACTGTGGAAAACGATTCACATATATAGACTTTTATCCATTAACTCATTGGCAATAACCACATGAGTTTCAACAGTTTCTGGAGTTTCAGAAACTAAAAGTCAGTTCTAGAAAGCAAAAAAAATTCCAAAACGTAGGCCACCATAAGGGGCCAATTTTTGGTCAATCCAGTCCAACATTCGTTGCGCATGTCGCTTTCGCACACGAGTTCAAGGTCCGATGCCATTTCGATCCGTGATTTGCACCCCCTTGCGTTATCAAGTAGAGAGAGTATCTATGCTACATATGATTACACTCTTTCAAAGTGTAATCTTATATAAAATGATTTTTGCTTTCCTTATTTTCCTATGTGGGACAACCATTAAATGGTTTCCTTCCAACACATAGATTTCTTTTAATTGGCACACTTTGAGCTCCAATTTTTCATTCACCCGAACATCATTTTTGGCAAGTAAATATATAATTTCGATATTCTCACGGAGAAGAACACAAATCAACTTTCGTATTCCAAAATGAACAATTGGGTCCTACTCAAATTTAGCTCCTAAGTCAGTCATGAACCCATTTTTCCAACAAAAAGATCCAAAAAAGAAAAGAAAAAAGAAAAAGTAATACGTTTAATGGAGAAGGAAGAGGCATGGCAATTAAACACGTACCTGAATTAACAATCAAATGAAAAGGTATAATTTTAAGAAAAGTCCTAGTGATTTTCTTGAACAAAGGTGGTTAGCCTTTTAAGTTTGATCGTGATCGCTAGAAAATTCTATGGTTGGACTCTAAAGATGGTAGGTTGTGCCCACATAAGATATTGGCCCCGACGCATTGGAAAAATTGTGCCTTGATATAATACTTCATTCGAAGGAGCTTTACTGGTAATATTGATTAGACAAGGGATAAATAATGAATTTATAACGAATGGAGAGTATTCAATACTCCCTACTATTATTATTTAATTGACGTATGTATTAAATAATTATGACTCATTATTTAATTGAGACTCAAACATATACATATTAATTAAATAGTGATTGAAAGTATTGAATTTCATACTTCAAAATAACTAATAAATTTGTTCTATTACTTACAATATGGACGGAGACACGTCTACATGGTTAAAAAGTTGCAGAGGGCAAAGTTCGAATTTGAAGTGTTGTCAATTCCCCATTAAGGAGTTAAAATATTATAGGTTAAGCACATTGACCTTAGAGCCGAGGAGGATGACCAATGTAGACATTAATGCATTAAATAATAAACAATATTTTGTTTATAAAAAAAAAAAAAAAAAATCTTTTACGCATTTTTACAATTTAGCACACGTTTGTAAAATATTTGTGAATTTACATATGTAATTAAAATGAAATCTACTGTTTATAAATAATTTATAAATTTAGCGAAACGGAGCATTAACGATTAACCTCACTTTTATAAGCCACGTCATTAAAAAGACAAATATCACTTATAATGAGAATGCATGCTCAACTTATTCGGCTTGTCGAGGACTAAATTTAGTTTAAAATGTTATTAACACATTATGGTTTTGACGCTACATTTTCTTGTCATTATGTATAGTTTGCTAAGTGAATCTATGTTACATAAAATTGTAGAGATGCCTGACTCTTTGATGCCCAACTCTGAAGTGTCAGCGCGTGAGTTGTATGATCATCGTCCTTAAATCAGTTAAATCAGGATGATTATGAGCGCGTATTAAATAAAAGTCAGACTCTAGCAAAAGTAGATGGTAGGGTGGCTAACCTTTTGTCAATAAAGTGGTCAGAACCATTAAATGTATGGACAATACTACATGTACCCTTTGGGTTACATGTAGCTTTACTCGGGCCCACGCTTCCCCCTCACAATGGGAGGGGGGGGGGCCCGGTGATTATTTTATTCACCTCGAGCCCCCCACATTGTGAGAGGGGCGGTGGGGTCGGGTAATTCAAAGGGTAACCCAAAAGGGTCAAGTAGCTTAATTCTAAATGTATAACATGCTGATGTGAGATCTCAACCGGTGAGATGCAGCCACGTGGATATGATCCCACGATGGCCACATCTAATGAAATACTATAGATATGTAGCTCTCGTAAATGGGAAGGAGGGAAAAAAGAAGAAGGGGAAATACAAAGAATACATTCGCTTGCTTTACAACAAATTCTGATTATGATGATGATTGATCCTTATCAATATTAGGAAATCAATCGTTTGCAAGTATTATACCCCGATTGATAATTCATCTCTTTCTTCCTATACACGATACGCTACAAAAATACACGCAGTATATACACTTCTTACAATCTTCCCGCTCCCGTCGTAGCTCTGGTCCGATCACCGTCGGGATTCTGCCACTTGTACCAATGTGGGTTCGACATCTGTTGACAATATATTTTGGGGTCAATAGATTGGCGCCGTCCGTGGAAAACGCTTACAGTTAACCACGAAGAAATCACGTAATCAAAAGTTATGTATTCTACTCATCAAATTTCTCTAACGGAACAAAAAATAATTTTTCAAATATACATCAAATCCTCAAATCTCAAATACTAATGTCAAATCACTGGCCACATATTTAAATTTCCATCTTTTGAGATTGTGATCGTGTCTATTAAATAGGTTATAGATTCTACATCGTGAATATAGTTTTTTCAATTTTCACACTGTGATTTGATCTCACCCATTGAGAACTTCAAGTTAGTAATCAAAATCTATTAATCACTTAGAATTAAGCGTTTTGGATTAAAGTACTGCGTATAACAGCCAAGTGAAATTAAAATCATGTGATCAATACCACAAATTAAATTCCTCGTAGTTGCTCAATTTTACAATCAAAGTTAAAGATGAACTAAAAATAAAGTTAAAATATTCTTATCGAGATAAAATGTTCATCTTTATTTATCAACACAGACAATAAACTTAGATCGAATTATAAATCGAATCTTTATGTACTTAAGTACTTGATTTTTAATACAAGATCGTTCCATTAACAAAATGTAAGCTCAAACTAATATAAATAATTTATCAAAAAAGTAAATTAATATTTTCTTTCAAAATACGTGAACAAATAAATACTTATCCAACATAAATAACATGTGAGCAATGTATTTAAGAATTGCCTTATTGAATATCATGTTAATCATATTTGGTGGAATTTGACTTAAAAGATTATCATGGCTTTAATTTTTTATCAACTAAATTTATAGATTGCCAATGTACCAATTATATATCTGAAGATAAGAAAGAAAATTTTTCATATGTTAGAGAAGTTTCAAATTTGGCAATTTATAGTTAGAAATTGTTTTCATATGGAATAGCACTCATATTTTCAATCGAAGTAATTTATTCTTTTTCTTGATGGATGATTCTTTTTTCTTATTAATTACTACTACACGAGGAAAGCGGGGAATTTGTCACATTTTTTATATAATTTATTATAATTTATGTAATGACACTCTCAATTCCTCAATCATCGTGTTTTCCAACAAATCATAGTATTTTTGTGCCCGGAGAATAAATTGCGTGAGTTAGAAAGTAAAAATTATATTACAATATTGGAATTGGCGTAACTAGTCCCAAACATTTTCTGATCCTACGAATTTGGTCCAAACATTTGCATCTTGTCACAATTTGTCACTTTAGATATAATATGTCCAAATTGACATTAAGTTTTGTGCATGGAATGTAGATATAATTAGCCCCATATTTATTCATAGCACATGTCAAAATGTAGATTATTATATATTTCAAGAATTTAAGTAGTAATAAATGTACTTCTAGATATTCTTATAATCTCAATAAATTGGATATCTTTACTTCATTCACAAGGATCTTAGGTTATCGCAAAATAGCTTTGACTAATTGAAGCTACGAGGCGCTTTTACAAAAGATGTGTCAATAACTAAATGCTCACTATATGAATCATCGTGAAAGGATATGGAAAATGAATTCTCTTGTTGGCTAGATGCTCATTTTTTGGGTTCATATCGAATTTTAAAAAAATTTCTTTTTTGCATATAAAAAAAAAACTTGATTGGCCTAGAGAGGACTAGGCTAAAGCCCATCCCAGCTCGATCCCACCTAAATTAACCTGTGTAATTATATTCACACCATAATTTTCGTTAATTGTAATGAATGTATCCAACCTCTATTTATTTTCTCACTTGTGTCATCAACTACTTTTCGTCAAATTCTTATTACAAATGCACATCTGGTCTCTAATTGAGCTCAATTTAAGAGGTTAAGCTGTGTCCATATGTAATATATTAACCATTTGAATTACTAAAAGAAATTATTTTAAAAACTTTCGATGGAATATTGATTGTTTTATATTTTTGCGAAAAATACACATCAAATAATGTAGATTATGTACTTATTGCAAGAATAGAAATATATTAAAAGAGACAATACACAAATACATATAGTATTTGTTTAGATAATGAACTTCAAATTTAATCGGTGGTTTGAATGAAACGTTTTGTAAAGTTTAGTAATGAATTTAAACAAATTAAAGTTCGTTGCTTATTAGTGAAACTAATCCAAGATTGGAAAATAAAATAAATAATGCAAAATTGGAATTAAAATCGGATTAAAGTTGAAAAATTAGTCGTTATTGTTGACTTTTATTAGACGAGTGAGATCGAATAACGGCTATATTTTCAATTTTAATTGAATTTTAAGCCGTACCGAACATGCCATAACACTTTTTTATTAGGTCTCCGTTTGATTCTCGTTATTGCAGAATAAGAATAAAAAATATAGTCGTTATTGGACCCTACATAAGAGATAGAAATTCAAAATTGATAACATATGATGAATAATGATCATAGTTTTCATTTTTATAGATGAAAAATGAGAAGCCACGGAGGGTAGATTGTCACCTTGCAAATAAACTTTAGCACTTCCATAATTGAATTTTTTACGTCGCTCCCAAAATACAAATAAAAAATAATAAACAAAACCTAATCCAATGTTCCAGCTCAAATTCTCAACAGATCTCTCTTTCACTGATTCAATCATTCAATTTCATTGCCTTTAGTCACTTTTTCTGTAATGTTACAGAAGCAATCAGAGAACGGAATGGAAGGCGACGACGAGAGAGAAGAAGAATCAGAAGAAGAAAATTCAGAGGCTGGGGAGGAAGAAGAGGAAGATGAGCCGAGGCTCAAGTACCAGAGAATGGGTGGCAGTGTGCCGACGCTACTCCAAAGCGATGCCGCTTCATGTATTGCCGTTGCTGAACGCATGATCGCGCTCGGTACCCATTGCGGCTTGGTTCACATTCTCGATTTCATTGGCAATCAAGTTAGTTTTTTTATTCTGATTTTGTTTATTGAATTGTGTTTATAATTACTTGGTATTGGTATATTGAATTGTGTTCATAATTACTTGGTATTGGTATATTGAATTGTGTTCATAATTACTTGGTATTGATATTGAAGTTTTGTTTGATTCAGTTAGATAATATGGCGATCATTAGTGGGATTTCGAGCTTTTAGATTTTGACTGATAAGTAGCAGTTTTATTAAGAGAATTGTGGGTGATCTGGATATGTTATCTTGGCACCTTTTGGATGAAGTGTATAGTTGGTTGAATGGAAAGGTGATTTTGGTAACTGGAAAATGTTAAAATTGGTGGTTTGATTAACTATTGAAATCCTTGAATGAGCTGACGCTGTTTGCACTTATGTGTTAAACTGTAAGTAATTTGCCTGTAGGAATCTTAAGAACCTATTTTTAATTATAGAAAAATGAAAGAAAGAATTTTCAGGCTATTGCACATATACAGACATGGAAACACCTATGAGCTTGCAAGAAATTAATGCTGTTCAAGAATGTCACGAGGATTGAAAGAAATAAGATAATGGTTAGCAGAAGATCTTTTGTGCTGAGAAAGTGCATAACTTCATATAATGAAAGTGCCAGGACCCTCTCATAGCTGAACACGCTAGGGATTGGTGTTAATTATACCAGTTATTGAGTAATCTGTCGGGCTTAATTGTATAATTATAACTGGATTACCTTTGCTAACTTTAACATATATTTAAATTTTAATATTGAACCTTCACTCTTCATTAATAAGAAATCTATTTTTAGGTGTTTAACAAATTACTTTCTCAAATGTGCCTTGGCTTTGTCTGAAATGAGCATTTTTAATATTATAAAACTTACACATGAATGATTGGATGGAAAAAAAACTCACTTCCAACTCGAGCACCATCAAGTTTGTTTTTCTATGACCCAGAATAATAGTACCTTAGATAAATCATGTATGTCTCATGAGTCAGTTAAATGACCAACTATCCCTGCAGGAATCACCTCTAAACTAATGCTGCTTAAGCACAGAAGAAGTCTCCAATAGCTCAACACAGTGCATAAGAAACCTAATAACTATATCCTGCACTAATAGAAACAGAAGGGTGCTTTGGGTTCTATTTAGAGTTCAGCATACACGACTTCAAAATTGGGAAAACTGAGGCACGAATACCTGAGCTAAAGTGATCCAGAATATTTGGAACTCAAATTAGGACTCAAATAAACCTCATTATCTTAGCTTACTGTGGACCAATATCGTGGTCCACAAAGGAAAAACACAATACAACTTTGACACAAATATAATGAAATCCTGAAAGGATAGTCTCATTCTACTTAATAATACATAAGTTTCTGCATGGATTAGTAAAAGTAGTTGGAAAGCCTGTGACACGTGCTATTCCATAATTGTTTTATTGTCTCAACACTTTCAACATTCCCGATAATGTGTGTATCTAGGAGGGTTGATTTCGCTGAATGGACACTAAAGTTTTGATTAATTGCATCAATAGTCATTGGAGTTATTTTGTTACAATAATAGTCACTCGTTTTTCTAACTGCTACACTAATGTTCGATTTAAATCCTACATGGCACAATTAAATGCCATCATGTAACCGAATGGCGTTATTTGTCATGTCAAGTTAGCAAAATTGTTGTTGAAAAGAAAGACCTAGGTTTACTACATAATTTAAGCCAAAAAAATCAGTCCAAAACTTAAGTCGCATTAAGTTGCCTTACTATGAATGCATTTAATTTTCAATTCATAACTCCAAATTTTTCTGACTTAGCATAACAAGTAACGCCTTTTGATGACACGTTAGGACTTAATGGTGATGCTTCTGATTTAATGCTAATTTTTGACCGAGTGACAATTAGTGTAGTTGTTAGAAGCGCCAGTGACTATTACCGTAAGAAAATATATTTAGTGACCATTTATAGAATAACTCAAAACTTCAGTGACTAATGACGTAATTAAATGCTATTTAAGCACGATCTAATATCAAATATAAACTAGGAGAATAATTCCTAAAAGAAAATATCTTGCCTCTTGTTTGTCATGTTTCCATTGTTATCAAGACACGGTCGAAACTCCCATTCCTTGAGATACATTAGCATTGGAGCAATGCCATAGATCTCCTTTATCTCCCTTCATCATGCACAATCCACCATCAGAGTTCTTAAATGGGTACTTTGTTTAATTTATGATATCAATTGCCTGATTAGGCAGCCGCATGCTTGGAATTGATAATAAATTTCCTCTTCTACAGGTTAAAGAATTTACTGCCCATACCGCTGCAGTCAATGATATCTGCTTTGACATAGAAGGTGAATACATTGGAAGCTGTTCTGATGATGGTTCTGTTGTAATAAATAGTCTTTTCACCGAGGAGAAAATGAAATTTGATTATCACCGTCCTATGAAGGCCATTGCATTAGACCCAGATTATGCAAGGAAATCATCCAGAAGATTCGTCACGGGAGGTTTAGCTGGTCATCTATATTTTAATGTCAAGAAGTGGATAGGCTATCGAGACCAGGTTTGTTTAGGTTCCTGAACTATTCTACTCTACACCGTGCTAATTTAAATGACACAGAACTTTCAGAAATCCTGATCTCAGAAAATTAATATCCTTTTTACAGGTTCTACACTCTGGTGAAGGTCCAATTCACGTAGTTAAGTGGAGATCTAGTCTCATCGCCTGGGCTAATGATGCGGGTGTCAAAGTTTATGATGCTGCTAATGATCAACGTATAACATTCATTGAAAGACCTCGAGGAAGTCCCCGCCCTGAGCTTCTGCTCCCTCATTTAGTTTGGCAGGTTAGTTGAAGATAAACAACGCACAGAACATTATGGAAAGTCTATGAGAAGAGAAGCGGAATGGTCTGAAAAGGGGACACAACTATATTGTTGAATACTATGCCATTACTAATTGAAAGTTGGAATTACTTTTGATTTAGATAACTGTTTTTTTTTGACATATTCTACATCACATTCAGGACGATACTCTGTTGGTCATTGGGTGGGGAACATCTGTTAAAATCGCATCAATTAGAACCAATGAGAATACCAGCGCCAATGGGACATATAAGCACATTCCAATGTCTAGCATGAACAAGGTGGATATTGTGGCATCTTTTCAAACCAGCTATTTCATTTCAGGAATTGCTCCCTATGGTGATTCTTTGGTGGTTCTAGCATACATCCCTGGGGCGGAAGACGGGGAGGACTTCAGTAGCACTGTTCCGTCACGTCAGGTATTTTCCTTGTTCTTCCTTCAAAGTGTTGTTGATTCATTTTTTACTGTCAGTTTAGTTGTCTGATCTCTGTTATTGATTCAATCACATGCTTGTCACACATTTTACTGCTATGTCCATGTTAGTGGAAATAGTGTGTTTTAAAAAATTGGCCAACATTTTTAGGTGAATGTTTTGTGTAAATTTTTAATACAGAAGTGCTCCACTTAATCATGCTTTATTCTTTTCGTGACAATGGAAATCACAAATTTGCTTCAGATTTCATGCATATGAAACATGAATTATTTCGCTCTCCTACTTCCTAACTATTTTTTGGGATTTTTCCCATTTGTTTTGCTTTGTTCCTGTACTTATCGTTGTTTGCATTTTTTAGTTCTTCAAATGTAGCATTTTTAGGCCCATTAATTAACATGTAACTTAGTGATCTATTATGGTTCTCACAAGTTGTCTTAGACAAGTGTTCTCTACCACATTGTATAGATATCCACCACTTTCAAAAGCGTAATTCTTATCGTGCTTAATTTTTCCATCATTGAAAAATACCTTTCTTTGTTCTGGCTTTTGCATATTTATATTGAACTCATTTTCTCCATACAATGGCATAACCTTTTGATGCTCTTGTAAAGAATTTTTTAAAAATGTTGCCTTCATCATTTTTGGTGGAATTTGATCTATTAGGAGGCCTTGGAGGCTTTGCAACTAGGTCTCACACCAGTAGGCATATATTAGTTGTGAGAGGATGAGAGGTTAGCTTTTAGTTAATGGGCTGCTCCACATATGGTGAGCTTGGAACTAATTGCTAAGGTGAGTAATAAATTCTTGATAGCAGGGCAATGCACAGAGACCAGAAGTGCGAGTTGTCACTTGGAATAATGATGAGCTCGCGACAGATGCACTACCTGTACATGGCTTTGAGCATTACAAGGCTAAGGATTATTCGCTTGCCCATGCTCCTTTCTCAGGTAAAGTTTGGTTTTGTTTGAAGTTTCATCGATCATAGATGACTATAGCCCGTTTCTCATTTTTTCTTGTTCTACCTGCAATGTTAGAAATAGAGATGCAGTGAAAGAGATGATGTTTGTGCATTTGAATGTAGGTAGCAGCTATGCAGGAGGTCAGTGGGCTGCTGGTGACGAGCCATTGTATTATATTGTGTCCCCAAAGGATGTAGTTATTGCTAAACCTAGGTTAGTGACTCTCTTGTTCACTTCTATTAAATATTACTTTCAATTTGCGTGATTATATTCATATTATGTGTTGATATATGAAAATCACTTCTTGTTTAATGTGGAATTGGATCAGTGTGACCTTGCTGGTCCTTCCTAGTTTTCTGTGTGTGTATACATCAGAGTAGTAGCTTATAACCAATTAATGATTATATACAGTTTTTCATTGCTCTGCATCTATTCAATCTGTTGATGTTGTTGGCTATTTCTTAACTTAAATAATTTGCAATAAATATCAAAGAAATAGAGGATCGAAGATACCAATGGCAGGAAGAACCGAAGAAGTAGATATGAACAGTAAAGTTGCAGGGATGGAGGAAAGAGAAATCTATAACTTTTCTAGAATAATTTTCTTCTTTTTTCTTACTCTTACATGGTACTTTTCAAGTCATAAATAAAGTAGACTTTTAACATCATTCAATATCACATCTCTACACTTGTCTACTTTTACAATCATTATATTTGACTTTTCTATTCAAACACATAACCTTAACAAATGTTCTTTAGCTTAAGATTCTTCATTTTATTATCGTTCTTTATTGCTTCGTCGTATATCTTTCCTTGTTCGTACAAAAACAGGAAAAAAAAAAAGTGAAATAGTCTGTAGGATTGTATTATTTATGATTTCATGAAAATAAAGGTTATGAAATATACAAGTTGCGAAAATATTTAGTTTTAATAATAATTAAAAAAAAAAAACTTATTTAGTTATTTTCTTGCTAGGGATGCAGAAGATCACATATCTTGGCTCCTTCAACATGGGTGGCATGAGAAAGCCTTAGAAGCAGTTGAAGCTGGGCAGGGACGCAGTGAGCTTGTTGATGAGGTAGTATGTTTGATCTCATTTTTGGTGATCATTCCTTTGTCATGCTTTCATTTTTCTTTATCTTATTTTCGTATTCATTCGCTATGCATTTTGTAGACGATAAATTGTTTGATATCAGTGTAAGGTCTAAATATTATTGTATGCTTATATCTATAGTGATTCTTGGCAGACTGATTTTATGTTTCGATTGAACAACCATGATTCGAGTGGTGTCATAAATTTGACTCTTAATTCCTGCAAATGTAGTTTATAATAATGTCTACACTCATACGCTAAAAAGTAAAACACTTACGAATGGCTTCCTGAAGCGAGTGAGGTAATATTTTCCTTTTTTACATAAGGACGTGCCTAATGTTGGAAATTAGGTGTGACTGGAAAATGATCTACAGTGAAATTATTTTTAATGTTTCTAAGGGTGTCAAATGGTACCCACAAATTTTCAAGATCATTTATTTTCTATTGATTTGGTTCAAATTTCTGACTTATGAAGAATAGTTACCGTTCAACAAACTCTGGTGCTCACATTAAATTTGGGGTCTGCTTTTATGTTTATGTTGAGCTTGAATTGCATGCTCCTTTCTCGTTAATGAATGAAACTGTTCACTGAACACCTTATATTTAGAAGGAATTCCATAAAATTGAAAATTATCAAGCAATAATAAAGCCTATACAATTTTATCTTGTACTAGAATCCTGGTAGTTGTACTTCTGCTTTCGTGAAACTTCAATTGGAATAAGAAGAAGACAAATAATTCATACCAGAGCTTATGTTTGATTCTTAGATTTTTGGAATTTGGTGAAAGCTTTTTATGCAGATTAGAAATGTGTGTCTACATTATCAATCTTGATAGAGATATCGTTGACTTATAAAAAAATATTTTAGATTTGATATGATAGATTGTGCAGAATTATCATGTTCATTTTAAACTCACTGGACCTTCCAAGTTTTATAATTTACACTTCCTGAAGTATTCTTGAAAATATACATTCTGATATAGTTAACTCTAAATAGGTGGGATCAAAATATCTTGACCATCTAATTGTGGAACGCAAATATGCTGAAGCTGCCTCATTATGTCCTAAATTGTTGCGAGGGTCGGCTTCTGCATGGGAAAGGTATTTTTCGTGTGCGCGCTTGTGTGTGTATGTATGAATGTGTAATGTGTATATGTATATGAGCTTTGCAGTTTGTTAGTAACTGAAGGATAATTATTTGCAGATGGGTTTTCCATTTCGCTCATCTTCGTCAGCTTCCTGTATTAGTTCCATACATGCCAACAGAAAATCCAAGATTACGTGATACTGCTTATGAGGTCTGTAATGCTTAATATTGTCTGCAGACTCACCTGATGCATCCTTTTTTTTTTTCTTGATATGTGAAACTGGGAGTTGAAGCCTGAATTGTTTTGTGACTCTAGGTTGCTCTTGTTGCTTTGGCAACAAACCCATACTTTCATAAGGATCTTCTATCAACTGTTAAATCTTGGCCGCCTGTAATTTATTCGACTTTGCCCGTTATCTCTGCTATAGAACCTCAGCTTAGCACATCTTCAATGACTGATGCACTTAAAGAGGTTAGCACTGAGAAAATTTTATCTGTCTCATGCATATGATTCTTGCTATTTACAGTGTTACATCCATGTCAGGCTCTAGCCCAGCTATATGTGATTGACGGACAACATGAGAAAGCTTTTGCCCTCTATGCTGATGTAAGTCAGTTCATGACTTAATTGATTACTATCACGCCTAACTAAATGCATCCATTATGTGCCGAGGATGCTTTGCCTATTTTATGTTTTATGGATTTATTGCTTTCTCTGTTACAATTGTTTTTGTGTGTTTCAGCTTATGAAGCCGGATGTATTTTACTTCATTGAAAAACACAATTTACATGATGCAATTCGTGAAAAGGTAATTCCTAAATTTCATTTGGAAGACTGAGCTATTATTACGTATGTTTTGCATATCTAAAGAGTAAAGTCTAAATTCTTTTTCGTTTTTGGATTAGAGACCCCTTGTCCTCAAGTTTTGTATATTCTTCATCTCATCAATAATATCCCATTAAAAAAAAAAAAAAAAAAAAGAATTCACATCTTCACGTTGATTAAGTCATCATGAATTTTTCATTGACTCGCGTGCGTTTGCAGGTTGCCCAACTTATGATGATAGACTGCAAACGTGCAATTCCATTGTTGATCCAGCATAGAGATCTAATTAGTCCACAGGATGTTGTGTCACAACTTATGGCTGCAAAGAATAAGTTTGACGTCCAATACTTTTTGCATCTGTATCTGCATTCACTATTTGAGTCATATCCACATGCTGGAAAGGATTTTCATGACATGCAGGTTTGTAGAAATTGGTGAACTTTCTTTTTTCAACTCTTTTAGGGTGGTAACCATTTAAACTTGCTTGGAAATGGCTTATCATTAAATCGCGTGTTGTAAATCTTAAAAGTCAATTAATTAAGGAAAGGACTTTATTCATATGAAAATCATATGCATCCTT